>JAOVVI020004093.1:0-14933 GCA_028571085.2 Nepenthes alata | reverse complement strand
TCAACACGGGTCGCTGGACTTGTGGAGGCCTCAATCCGGCAACTCTTCTTTGGGCCCTCAATTGGCTCCTCGATCCTCAGAGTCACCTACTTTTTCCTGAGTTCCTTCTTCTTCTGAGTAGTGATAGGGTCAGAGTCCTTGGCCAGAGTTACCCACTTGGCTTTTGCCAAGTTCTTGGGTCTCAACAAAATATTTTTCTTATTCTCGTTGAAGCTGCCAAGGTTGGCCATCACTAAGTCTTTGATCTCCTTGGTAGCGTCACTCTCTTCTTTGGAAGCGTCCGAGCAATGCTTGCTCGCCACATTTCCCTAGATAATGGAGAGAGCCCAATTCTTTTGGACGCACAAAAAGAAAAAATTATCTTTCCACATCTTGGTAGAATCAGAATTCTCGCCGTTTATGATAGCAAACTTAGGACGGGGGGTTATCACAATCCAGTTTAGGTTATGAGTAAAGCGAAATATAACTTTCACCATAGACACCTCAAGAACCTTCTGGTGGTAACTAGCAAAAACACAAAGTAAAATGAGATACCAGATAGCGTTAGGCTGCAATCTCACAAGGAGAACGCCCAGTTCCCTCATGATGTGATACAACTCCAGTGGGACAGGGAAGTGAAGCCCACCCTTGAGGTGGACCTTTTATACAGTGATGAAACCGTCAATGGGCTACATGTCCTATCAGTGGGCTCAGAAACCACCATCCCCATCGTATCAGGAATATCATACTTTGTGCAGATGGCATCGAGATTCTCCAGAGACAGGAAAAAAGCAATTTCCTTAACGCCAGGAGCCATGGAAGTTGGGGAAGAAGTAAGAAGGAAACAAGCTGAAGGGCACTTAGGAAAACGACAGCAAAGGGTTCCAGAGAAAAACTCTTAGGGGTTGCGTGGTGTAAAATAAAGGCTGAGATCGTATTTAGAATGACTGAAAAGACTTCAAAATAAAAAAGGCGCGCTCATCATTGCCCTAGCCACGCATCAACCACTCATACGCTGTCAGAGATTGTGGGCTTTCCGTTTCCAAGGCAACGTCAATCTCATTAATTGTGCTTTTAATGCGATTTAATGGCAAAAAACGGTGGCGCTGACCAACACCTTGGACTAAAAAGAAGCTCTCAGACCTATCCTCGCTAAAGCCTTAATCTTGAGGACAGTCTCAAAATACTTGAGGACATTCTTGGACACACGAGGACATCGTCACAGATTGCGCAGCGGTGCACAGAGCCCTAAAGTTTTCCAGACATTTTCGGCCAGGTCTAGGCCCCAGCATGTTCTCAGACATTCCAATTAGTATGCCCATACTACTATCCGCGGACACTAGCAAGAGAAAAAAAGCAAGATTCGATTTCAAACACGGGCTGAGCAACGCAACAGAGTAAATGAACGAGTGGACTTCCAATGGAAATGCCCTCCATACGAGAGTTGTCTGTGTCCTTAGACATGACAAAAGGGAAAAAGATTCATGCGACAGGCGAAGAAAATAAAGGCAATAACTACTATTTTTATTAATCAAAGTTCCTTTACAAGTATATTTTACGAGTACACGGCTCGCAATAGTAAGAGTATCAGAAAGAGGAAGAAGATATGGCACAGGGCACGAAGCTCGGAGCGACTGCCCCGGATGCTCGGAGCATGGCTGGGCGAATGAGACCCACTTGGGATCACCACGGCTCCACCGCCGGTAACCCAACAAGCCCAAGCACTGGGGCCGTCGGTGTTGGTTAACTCCTACGAGTTAGCCCAATACTAACCAACACCCGTAACTGGAGCTCTAGCGGGTAAGTGGAGAACATGCGCTCCCCCGATAGGGACTCCATCATTTGCCTCCTCTCCAGACGGCACGAGTGATGGTTCAAGTGAAGTGGAGACCATGAGCGATGCACTACGCCGGAGGTAAGGCGCCCTATGGTAGCTCTGCCGTGATCCAGCACCGCACGGGAGATCAGCACAGCCAGAGGGAGGATGCAACGACGGCGGAATGGCCGAGCCACCCACAATAACTTCGGGAACCACCCATAATGGGGGCGAGAGGACAATCTTTGTCAGAAGTTTCATCGGAAGTGGGACACGCCAAGGCCCTCGCATCGCTTCTCTGAAATTAGCTAAGGGATGAACCACATTGGTTGAGAGACCCACCTATTTATGGACAAGCTGGCGCCCTACCCGCACTTAATTGGGCACGCTTCCCAGTAGCCATAATTTACGGGGAAGAAAAGCTCTCAAGGCACTTGAAAGCTTGCGTGACGATATGGGGAAGGCACGACGTCAGACTGCTTGGGGAAGGCGATACATCAGACTGCCTGGGGAAGACGCGACGTCAGATTGCCTGGAAAAGACGTGATGCTAGAATGAGATAAAACATAGCGCATCCCAAGTAGAACAACGCAGTGGCTAATTGGGCCCAAAATGGACATGTCAGGTCTTGACTGCTAGTCGGCTCAGACATGGAGAGCTAGTGATAGGTACCGGTACCCAAGGCCCATTAGCGAGATCCATTTTCCAATAGTTGGACCCTTGCACCACAGAGATCTGGTGGGCCCAAGAGGCCCAAGAGGTCCAGGCGTTAGGGCCAGCCCAAACGGCATTATAGATTTAAAGTCCACTTAGGCTTGTGGACTCAAGATGGGCTGCGGACGTTGCCATACCTGCAAAGGCGGCGTGCCATGGGATTTGGTGGCCAAACCCGTTGAACTGTCAGAGGAATGATGGCCTATAACACATGCCCGATCATTGCAGATATGACATCACCGGAGATCATTTAACGTGCACGCAACATCCCTGGCACAGAAGACAGGATTGGTGGAGTTGGTGGCTAACTTCCTACACACACCAGCACCATGTGGACAACCCTCAATGGATAACTTAACCACTATAAATATATTAACTGTGCACCTCACAAAGGATCGAGTATTTTTACTCTTACTTAGCTAATATAGAGAGAGAAAGAAGAGAGAGAACGGTTTGAGCACATTTTGTAATCTCTTTGTAATCTCCAACAGTATAGTGAAACTATTGCTCGTACTAAACTTTTGTGATTTTTCCTTCTCATTTATGGTAAGATTTTCCATGTAAAAAGTCTGCGTGCCTACGTCCTCATACTCTCTCACTCCCCATCGCCAAATCGTGTCCTCGTCCACAAACACACATTTCATTTCTTGTGTTGCACAGATCTTGCCCAAAAAAAGGTCGCAGACTAAGCCAAGTCCCTGTCCGTACAAGTGCATAAGAACCGAGGACGCAACAAATATAATAATAGTATATGTGTCAAATAATATAATATAATTGCTTAAAATATACATTTTGTTGACAAAAAATGCAAGTGTTTAATAATTTAGATAATACTAAAAAACTAAAAGAGCTAAGAATTTAATTAAATGTATTGAAAGTTGATTTTGAAACACATTAAAATTAGGCATGTATAGCATTCCATGAATTCAGGTTCTACGGATTAGGGGGTCGCAAATCAGATATTTACGTTGGATCGATCTAATGCGGATCCGGTGTTCATAGTTTCAAACCTAAGCCCTACGTAGCCCAATTGAAGTTCAGTGGTTGTTCTACGACGGGAGTTGCTCCTACCATATATTCTTTGATATTCAAATCAGATATATTTTTAAGAGAATAGAAAGATACAAGGAGGATGTCAAGATGCATGTAGTGGTGGATTGAGCGTTTAGGTGAGCTTGAAAGAATGGTGGCTTGGAGATACACCCGATTGAAGGATGCGTCTAATTGAGTGGTGTCTTGGATAGACGATATCCTGGAGGGATAACCTTTCATTGGTTGGTGGACTTAATGTGAGGCCTTCTGAAGGGAGAGTCCTCCCTATCAGTGACTGGCCCCTTTCTCATCTCTCTCCCCTCTTCTCTATTGGGATGAGGATATTTATAAAGTTGGAGGGTGATTGTTCTTATCCAATGATAACCGCTAGTCACAACCACCAGTGACAACCGTTAGTGGATAAGACAAAGTTGTTGAACAGTTGCTTTTCCTGAGTTGAGTATACTGAACCCATTACTATCCCCTCATGTCGGTGGTTCAAAATCTTCAACTTCCGACATGCTTCTAATGGGACCCTATCTGTAGGTCAGAATTTGTCAGCTTGATATCCTTAGGAAATTTGATTTTTAAAATCTGACCTTAATTAGACGGCTCGATGATATAACCGAGTTTCAAAATCTGACCTCATGTGGGCCGCTCGGTGATGCAATTGAGTTTTAAAATTTGACTATCTTTTGGGTTGCTCGGTGATATAACCGAGTTTTAAAATCTGATCTCTTATGGGTCCTTTCGGTAATGTAATCGAGTTTCAAAATCTGACATTTTTTGGGCCACTCGGTGATATAATTGAGTTTCAAAATCTAAACTTTTCTGGGTCGCTCGGTGATGTAACCGTGTTTCAAATTTTGACCTCTTCAAGGCTGTTCAGTGATGTAATCGAGTTTTGGTAACAGATGAATGAAAATTCATCTGTCTTAAGGGTAGTTTCAGTCGCTTATCATTATGAGATAGTATGCAGGCACTCATATGAGCATATAAAGTTACTATACTATTAATTAAAGTATGGTTCAGACAAAGAATATAATGCATGCAAGACTTACTTGTATTTATCGTAGAATCATTGTCGGCTTTTGCGGTGCTCGGGGCAGATGGCGTATTGTACCATTGGGACCAGCTGACTGTCTTGGGTGCACAGCTTGCGTGCATTGCTCCGATGGGTCGTCAAAGTACCTTTTACCGATTCTCTAGCCTATTGCCTCTATACTTTGTGGGACTTGATCCTCAATCATGGTCTGGCTGAGAAACACCTTACTATGGTGTCGGGTAGTCCACTTTGCTATGACTCTGGCTCTGTCATTAGTCGAAAAAAATTCAGGCTGACATATAATTTAGATTGGCAACACTGATTGTGGTGCGATGGGTAGTGGGCTGGTCATACTTAGCCCCCCATCGTGAAAACCATGACAATATTTGTAAGATCTACTTTTCGTTGTCGGCCCTTATGAGAGATATTGCGGCAAGACTGGGCTTGTTTAGCCCCCAGGTATAGCTCCTAGTTCCATCACGACACCTTGTGAGTAGTGCGGTGAACACTCTGGAAGCCCTTGAGGCAAGACCCTTGCTCTAGCGAAGGAATGATAGAGTGTCTGTCAGTACTGCAAGGGTCCTCTCTAAAATGTTTTCAATCGTATAGTCAGTCATGACGGTCGGTGGGGCATCCGCCCGACTGCCTAATCTTAGAAGTGCCCAATGATGCTAAAAAGATGAAATAATATTATCCGAAAGGAAAATCACCTGAAAGGGCTTGGTACCGAATAACAATTCAGTGGTTATTCTGCCTTTGTTACGGGAGACGCCTGATTTAACGGTTTTAATAGAGAGAGATTAGGAAATCCCGGCTTAGCCAAGATTTAGTGGCCTGGTCGGACAGAAAGATGCTGACGGTCCTCAGATAGGAACATCAACAGTGACAATAGGAAGAGCAGGATGGGTTGACGATGATGAGATTTATCGTTGGCTCATATGCAATCGTGGAATGACCGTTGTGTCATCCATAGTGAAGGGGGCATTGATTTTCTTCCTGCTCCTGTTATCGGACAGATTTTGGATGTCGGACTGATCCTAAAAGTTGGACTGGGCTGCAACCAAACTTGCTGGTCCTCGGACAGATTTTGAACTGAATCTTTGCCTCTATTGTCGGACAAATTTTAAACGGAAGCTTTTCTCTATCCTTGGACAGATTTTGGATGGAAGCTTATCCATGTCCTTGGACATATTTTCAACAGAAGCTTATTCATATCCTCGGATACATTTTAGACGAAAACTTGTCCCATGTCCTTGGACAATGTGGGCTGAGCTTCACATCTGGCACCTTAGCCTCTTCAGCTCTCCCTAAACTCCACGGGGGTGTTTCATCCCGCTGCCTCACTGCAAGGTCAGCTATGCCTTCGGCACAATATAGTGCTCGCGCTCTCCAGATGTGCAGCTCAGAGGCGAGGGTTTTGCCCGTAGCGTGAGATGGCGGTTGGGCTCGGCGGATTTGATGCTCGCGGCCTCAGATGTGGAAGTCAGAGATGAGAGTTGTCACTGCGGCCTCAGATGCGAAGTTAACAGACGAGGGTTCTGACCACGGGGTCAAATGCAAAGTTTAGAATTGAAGGTTATGCCCGTGGCCGATTAAGACGTTAATGATGAGTGTTGGTGGACGATGATGGACTACGGCGCTGGCAACGGCGACAGCCACCCTGTGATAGCTACAGTAACCCAAGTAAGCGCCGCCTGTGGCCCTTTCTCTCTCCATCGCATCTTGTTACACAATCTTTCAAAATTTTGCTAGATCACCTCAAAATTGCCACATGCAAACACAATACCGACATCCTCAGAGTGGAAGGAAGGATTTATTTGCTATGATTTGTTGATTTTGCTTCGATGATGGCGGCGATAGCGGCGGTTGATCTTGCGCCTAATGAATTCACGATTTCACTCCTCTTCACGTTGCAGCACAAAACCAAGGGGTAAACATGGAGAGGGCTTCGCTGGCCTCCAATCTGGGCGGCGTCTCCTCCGACGATGGCGGTGCCGCCGCTCTGCACGTCATTCCTTCTTCCTTCTCTTCCCTCTCACTTTTTTCTTTTCTTCTTTTCCTACCGCCATGCTAGTCGCCTTTTTCACCATTTCTTTTTTTAAAATAATAATAATATTTATTATATATATAACCGCATTTTGCTTGATTTCCTTTCTCTACTCTCCTCGAACTTTCTGAGGGCGTTCAGGACAGTAGCTTATGTGCGTTGCGTGCTACTAAGGACTAGGGAGTTCGGCATCAATGAAGGCCTCGGTCCTGGGGTGTCTATTAATGCTTTATAGAGCATCTTCTTGTGCAAGGGGCCTTTTTTGTTTTTGTTTGTTATTATTATTATTATTATTATTATAACAATTATTATTTATACAATACAAATAACCGTGGAACATTTTGCTAAATTTCCTTTCTCTTGGCTACTAGAGTTTGGGAGTTAGAGGGGGAGATCCCAGCCCCCATCCATTTAAGCATGCCAAGGGTAGAGTGAGCATTGCTAAGAAGCCGTCACCAAGAGAGGAGATTTCTTTAGTCGAAGTGTTGACTGAAAAATGTGTCTGTTTTGCTATTTTTTGGTAGTTAACTTTTCAATCGTTTCCACAAACGGTACTAATATTGCGTTCCACGAATTCGAGTTGTCCTACGGATTAAGGGGCCGCAAATCGAATCTTCATATTCGGGCGATATGATACGGATCTGGTCTTCATAATCTCAAACCTAAACCCTACGTAACACAACTGAAAACGAGAGGTCAGATGATTGCAGAAATTACCCCTACTATATATCCTCTAACACTCATGTCAGATATCTTTCTAAAATAGCAGAAATATGTAAGGAGGAAGCGTAGATACATGTAGAGGTGGATTAAGTATTTGGGTGCGCCTGAAAAAAAGGTGGCTTGGAGATACACCCGATTGAAGGGCGCATCTAGTTGAATGGTGTCTTGGATAGACAATATATTAGATGGATAACCTTTCATCGGTTGGTGGACTTCATGGGAGGCCTTTTGAAGGGAGAGTCCTCCCTGTTAGAGGCTGGCCCCTTTCTCCTATATCTCCCATCTCCTCCGTTGGGATGAGGATATTTATAAAGTTGGAATGTGGTCATTTTTATTCATCGACAACCGCCGGTTACAACCACATGTGACAACCGTCCATAAATAAGACGAAGAGGTTGAGCGATTTCTTTTTCTGAATTGGATATACTGAACCCATCAGCATGACTTATTCATTTTAGTTACAATAAAAATTCTATTTGTTATATATGTATATATGTATTTATATGTATGTTTAATTTAGTTTCATTTAAAATCTTAAATTAAAATCGAACTGAAAATACGATTTGGAAAAAAAAAATTAGATTGCATCCAAATTGTATATATATGTCAAATTATCATTAACAATTTAATTTGAATTAATTAGTATTTTCCCCTTAAAATGATAAATATTTGTATTAAAATAAACTATATATATATATATATATATTTATATTTGGAACAATTTTGGAATAATCAATGATGACGATCATGCAAGAATTCGAGCATCACGAGGGAAGCGCAGGAATGGGTCACGGCGGACATCAATTTCCAAATAAGACAAATTGTCAGGTTGTACTTTCGAAACCCATTTCATTAAATTATCATAGTATTAATATAATTATAAAATAATAATTATATAATTTAATAATTAATAGTTTTAAACTAAGGTAAATTTTTTTACATAATGTAAAAGTAAGGTTATATATAATAATAGATTTTTATGCCTATTTAAAATTGAGATTATAATTTGAATAAATTTTGATCGTATTATTAAATTTTTTATCATAATTTTACATACCACGATAATAAATAAAAATTTTAAAAGAATTAAAATTTATTTTTAATATATCATCTGATATTTAAGTGGGTAAACTTTTTAAAAATTTAAGATGTGGGAGAGATTGAGAGAATAAGAGAGAGGAAAAGAGAAGTAAAAGGCTCGGCTCTGTATTTTTTATATGAACAAGTGTTAGAGGATTATACTCTATTCTTTATTTTTAAAATTTTATTTTTATTTTTTTAAAAAAGTTAGACATATTTATAATCATACTATCAGTTGTTAATAATTTTTAAAAGAAAATAACCGATTATAATTTGATTAATTAGGCCAATTAAATAGTTATTAGTTCAATTGTCTGTATATGCAATCTGATCATGGGATTAATAGGAAATGTTTAACGCCTAATGATTTAACTGATAATAATGAATAGATGATGTTGGTTAGTTTATAAACTCTCATTTAAGCTAATTATAGAGTATATAATCCACTCGATTAAATTAACTACTCGACTTTATATTGGTTATACAGATATTCAGACATATAACTCAGTCCAACTTATATTTGTCTGATAATTGCTCAGCAACTCATTAAATTTTGATTTATTTTGACTAAAATTAGGTTGAGATTGGATGCTGATTTCTTCAAATTTGGACCAGTTGGACTGGACATTACTTTCTTTCCCGACTTATCAATAACCATGGGCATGCTTGCCTGATAAATTGGGCTAGCCCAGTTACTTTTATACCCAATAGACTAAAAAATGATCCAACTATTTTTAAATATTGCCCGTATTGAAATTTTTATTTATTATAATGTTATTCTTTTATTTATTTGTTAGTATGATATTATTTACCTTTTGATAGGGGAAATTTTGGTAAAACTCGTATGGGATACCCCTTAGTAATTTTCATGTATTTATTTTGATATGATTAGTTAATATAAATAAAATAAATCAAAGGTCATTAAAGATATTAAAAGATAAGAAGTCCTATTATTTTGACTTAAAAAAGTTTCAAATTGTAAAATTAAATGAAGTGATATTTATTTATAAATATAAAATATTTACTTTTTTGATACTAATACATATTAATAGAGTAATATTATTTATATATTTAATTATAATAAAATTATTATTTTTAATGTGAAAAAAAATAAAATTAGAATTAACATAAAATAAAATTTATATCTAATTTTAATTATTTTGATAATTTATTATTGTGCCGGATGTTACATTTTGACTTATTTATATTTTATTAATTATATTTTTATGTACCCACGAAAAAGAGTGTATTATTTGATAATTTGGGATCTATTTTAATTTCCTTGAACAACTTGAATAATAATTAGCTAATGTAAAATATTAATAATTAGCTATTGAAACTTACATGATTAATATTTAATAATTCAAAAAAAAAAAAAACAGTTACAGATTAAAAATTTAATACGGTTTTTTAATGTTTTATAAAAAAAAGTTATTTTTTAAAATTTATTTAATTTTTCATAAAAATAAAAAAAAATATTTAAATAATTAAAAAATTTATCTTTTTTTAATCCTACAAATCACAAAAATACTTATCACATATGAATAAAATGACAGTCTTTACGGATGAATGCAAGGGTAGTTTTCATCTTTGAATACACAAATTTTTTTTTCTTATCTTAATAATATGGATGTCATTTAGGGAAAAAAATAAATGAATACCTAAAAAATTAATTTGATTCAGACCATTGAACGACTTATATTCAAGCGTTATCTTGAGCCCTGAACTAATTTTCTTTACACTATAAAAAAATTATATTCAAGTAAATTTTACTAGCCTTGATTCGTCGAGTGATGAGTTTAAGACTTATCCAAGTTAAGTTGTCATTTGAGAGATAACAGAGTCACATCATTCATGTTTCCTGCCTCTTTAGGCTTACACAGATCTTATATTTTCACTGGGCTTATCTAAACCTTAAATGTGGGTTGGGCTCGTTCAGACCTTATATTGAGCTGATTAGCTTGGGTGAGACATTGTAGCAGTATAGCCATCATATCAAATGTGGGCAACAACGCCATTTGGCTGGTAAATCTAGAAGTGGGTCTTGAGTGGCTAGTGGCGGTGTCATCTGGCAACCACAAGTGTCAGATGTATGTTGCCAACACGGGGAGAACAAATGTCGTGCGAGTCACAAGTTGCTAACGGGAAAGAATGGGCGCTCGCATAGGAGCATGCACAATTAGAGTAAGGAGATGGGGGAGGTAGGGTCATGCCTCGGCACTAGCCAGAGCCTAGGTAGGTGGACGAGAGCCATATCGAGACAAAGTAGAGTTCGAGTTAAAGCACTTAATACATAAGTTTATTAACTTTTCCTTTACAAATATTTATATATATATTTTATTATCTTAAAATATTTACATAATTAATGAAAAATAAACAAACGTTTCAAATCTTCAACAAAATCGAACAAAATATCAAAATAACTAATCAAAATTATATACATGGAATAATGTTTAAAGTAGAGATGTCAAAGATGGTATATATGTATAGTGAAACAAGGTATGCAAATAAAATCAAAGAATTTTAAACTAAATCAAAGAACCAATTCAGAAATACTTATTTTTAACCTATGATTTATTAGATTTGACTTTCAAAAATTTTAAAATTTTCTTTTTCTTTGAACTTTCTCTTTTCTTTTTCCCTTCTTCGTATTTCTCTTCTCTCGTCTTTTTTCAACAAATTGGCTAAGTAGTATGCAAATCCTCTTTCACGACACAATTAGCACAAGAGCGCCAGAGAGACTTAAATTAGGCGCCCCTAAGTGTCTCATAAATGTGTATCAAGTGCACCTCTTGTGCTTCAAACACTCATTAGATGTTGGGCATGATTTTAAATAATCAAGCTTTTTTCTTAAATATTTATCATAAATTAAATAAAAATTGGACAATATAATTTCCTCTTACTTTTTCTAAAATTAAATTCTCAAAATTCACATACATTGATAAGCAAATAAGATTGATCTTTGCATTGGTCCACCATATTTTTGTTATTCAACTTTAAAATTTTCTCTTCAAATTCAAATCAGGACCTCGTCACATATTAAGTCATCATCAATTTTGATCATCAGATGAATCATCAATTTCAACGACTTCTAATTTGTCAAATTTAGCTATCTTCTCTTCATACTCAACAAACAAAGTTCGATCCAGTACTTCATCATAAGTCCTCAAATGCAAATGTACCATTCATATTCTAACATTGATATACTCATTTACCTCAAGCAGGTAAATTCTTCCTCTTTCTACTCTTAGGCACTTATCGAAAAATATATTTTCATAAAAGCTTCCACAAAGACAATCTGAGATATCTCTTTATTCTTTAAGTCTAAAATCCTCTTTTGTATGATTCACTAATGATTCACATCTCCATCCAACCTATAAGAAGCAATCTTCACTTTCTCTTCCTCGGGATAATTTATTATCTCGGGCAAATTCTCTATTCGATAGATCAAATCTTTATCTTGATTGGGTTCAAATCCTCAAAGAAATTCAGGAACTTCTTTATTCAAAAGACGATTAAAAGGCGTCATGCCATACCCTAGATATCTATCGTTTCACTTGGCCGCAAGCTTTGTGTATTATCTTTAAATTATTCAATCCATTATATCTGATATACTAGCTATCATGGCTAGATGTTCCAAATCATGGTTAGATTCAACATTTTAAGTACCTGTCATATAACAAATTTTAAATATTTAGTTCTTCAAATCACATAATACACTTCTTTTATGACTTGTTCTGTGATACTATTTTATATCACATCCTTGACAAAAAACGAGTAATAATTAAATGAAATGGATTGAACATACCAAACCTAAAGACCAAGTAGTAAAATAACCAAAAATCTCGAAGATATAGGAACAAGCTAAACTAATCTTATCCAGTTTCTAAAATAAAATATATCAACCTGTTCATATCCCAAAAATCGTAAAAAAAAGGGTCAATAAAAATCCAAACTGTCACAACATTCCAAATTATACAAACTATAACAAATGAATATACAATAACTAAACCGTAAATCATAAAATGAATCAAATTCAAATTCAAATACAATTTATAAAGGCACCAAATCTTCAATACAACTTCTGTCTATATCCTACACGTTTCTAATACTATCTAATTTGAAAAGAGTTAGAAAATAAAATAAATTATAAATTTAAAATTTATCAAATATATATATATATATATATATATATATATGTATTATGACAAAAATATGTTAACAAAATAAAATAAATGAATAAAAAATCATAAAACATATGCTAAATTCAATATATCAAATATTTTAATATGTCAAATGTCTAATAATTAATATCTAAATCTAATTTCATATGTAAATTCATAATACATATAGAAATATTAAATAATATCAAACTGTTAAAAATTATCTAAATAATTTCAAAAGTCTCAAATAGACAAAGTTAGATAAAATTCGAATATTGTATTCAAAATCTACAAATATTTCAAAAGTCAAATATTTTGAAATGTCAAATGCAAAATTGATATAAATCTCAAAAAAAAAAAACTTGCCAAACTAATAATTAATGACCAAAAGACCTAATGTGTCCCTAGTTCTCGGGTTGTAATACGGATTGGGGAGCCATTCGATCTTTTGTTAATGTCGAATTAGAACGGGTCCGATTTCTATCGCTACTAAGTTAAAACTCGTACACCACAAATTACAAATAAGAGGTCAAATAATTGACGAGATTCACTCACTGGTTTATCGTTCAATACTTAAACTAGAAATCTTTCTTAAGAAATGGATAGATGTAAGGAGGATACTCAATAGTGTAGAATTGCATGTGAATGGGAATGTCTTCGTTTGGCTCCTGTTGGTGAACTTGATTAGGGGCGGCTTAGAGAGGAAGGAGGTCCGGGCTCCTTTTTGGTTGTACGTGGTCAGTGGCTCATTAGGGTTACACTCAACGGAGAGTGGCTAACTATTGGTGCATTTGGTAGGAAGTGGCTTGCTATACACTTGGGTAGGAGTAGCTCACTATGAATGTACTTGGCAAGAAGTGACTCACTATAATTGAGAAAGAGTTGTGCTAGTCGGGGGAGCTTGGTTTTTAAGTCTCATTCATGGGCGATATTTCCACTAAAAGTAGCCCTCTATTGGGAGTAGCTCCGCCTTATGAGTTGATCTTAAGAGGACATAATTACTTCTTCTCTCCCCTTTTACGAGGGTTACTCTTCCCTTCTAAGCATGTCATCTTTCTTTATTCTTTTTTTCTCTCCCCCTTTTTTTTGAGAACGGTGTGGAGTATTTGTAATACTTCGAGGGTGAAGGTTTGGCGCCAAAACCTGTGACAGGTGTTCCACTAAGATTCGTCTGTCATTGGAATATTGACGGGAGCCACTGTATTAGACGTCGTCTTGCTGTGGCAGGGAGGCCAATAGTGGTCCCTTCGTCTAGTACTTAGGTGGCTTCAGGCAACATGCTACACGAGCTTGCTCTGACCACTCTACTTACTGTTTGCTTGAAGGCCTTCTGGATTGATCCGTTTGGCTGTGTAGTCAACTGGCCCACTGACACTTGTCTGTTTTGACACTTCATTCCCTGGGTCTCATTTTTTATCGCCGCTTTGGTTTGGGCCAACCTAAACTTCTCACTGAGGCTTGTTGGGCCCCATGTCGTATTGTTAGTTGGGTTTGAAACTATGCCAGCCCATGACACTACCGGATCCATCAAGACTAATCTTGATAAATAATTACACATACTCCTTATAATTATAAGTTAAAATGTTATTATTTAGACTTATAAATAAGCTATTTATAAATTTCTCCTAATCTTGATAAATACTATTTTCTTTTAACACTCATGGAAATAAGTATAATCCTCAAATGCATATGATATATGCGAATATCTAAATATATTATTTTTATTTAATTTTTTTTGATAATTTTCAATAAAATATGAACAGTAAACTTTATAATAATCATAAAACTTTTTGATTCTCACTAATGTCATTAATTGTAAATAAAAATTGGATATTACATTAATTCTCGTTAAGAAAGATAAATATTGTTAATAAAAATATCGATTCTAATTTTTGAGAAAAGAGTGAACATTTGAGTTCATTTATGTTATCAATGTATATTTTTAAATTATTAACTTACAAAATATCACGATAGTTTATCGATCTATTAAACGATTATAAATTTTATTAATAAATATATGAGATATCATTCATTGAAATAGCCGCTAAATGATTTACCCAAATTAAAATTAAAAGCTTATAGTTTGAACAGTGGAAATTGAACACATTCAACAAATTAAAGATCAAAAGGATAATTTGCATTATATATAATCTCTCGTACAAAGACAAGAACTGCTTGCTGGCCTTATCTGCAGGGGAGAAGAAGAGCTAGATTATTCTAATGGCTAATATTTTCTACATATAATTTTATTTTTTTAAAGTAAGCCCAATATATTTTGTAGATCGATCATTAGATGCTCAAATCCAGGCTCATCCCATAGTCGCCACCCTTCTG
>JAOVVI020004092.1:0-18122 GCA_028571085.2 Nepenthes alata | reverse complement strand
TTACATTTTCATAAACTTATTTATTACAAAAATTTATATTATCCCTCGTTTCAAGAAGTTCAATATTTATTATGGATATTTTATTTATGAAAGATTTATGATAAACATTTATTATTTGATTTTTTTTTTTTTGGCGTGATCAATTTAAATCAGGTCGAGTGACTAAGGTTCAGATTGCTACGGCTGTACATCAATTCGGGTGTAAACCTGCCCCACCCGGAGAAAGTGAAATGGCATATACTTCAATGAGCAGTGTTCTGACTTCTATCAATCACTCTTTCATAGCTTATTTGAGACTGCGACATGTCACAAACTAAATAAACAGGCAGCAGGCGAGGAAGAATGAGATATATAGATGGAAAAGAAACTATTTTTGCGGAACATGAAATCAGCACCGAGTTACTAAGAATAAAGCACAGTTGAGAGGGGATGAAACGAACCCGATCCACGGAAAAGGCGTCGTCCTGGATGCGCGGTCTGTCTGTACATCTATACAATGAGTTCATCTTCCAGATAATTATACTCGAAAGTGAAGTCGTGCTTGATCCGCTGGCACCTAAAAATCCAACAATCATCGCCATGTTAGTATGGCCATAGTCAGTGCGAAATCTTGAACTGAGGTACATAATCAGAGAAGCCATACAATGGTGTAGAGCACAGGAGAAGAAAATGCTAGCAGCCAAAGCATATATCGCTATGGATGGGGAATATCGTTATCAGTGACAGCCATATTGAACATTACATATTAATATTAACTGTTGTGGATTGCAAAAAAAAATTCCCTCTCATGACACCGTCAAAAGTGATTTTATATTAAAATTTGACCGTTTTTAATCATTTATTTACATATTTAATAAATTTTAGAGAATTTTTTTAAAATTAATCCTAATATTTTTCTTGGTCATTAAAAATACCCCATTCTTTGAATTTTACGATGGATACTAGGCAAAACTTTTGATCTATATATATTTTAAACATCTAAAAAATATGTTGATTTAAACTTCTTAAAAAATTCATAATTTTGAGTATATTTATAACCTATGGATTTAAGCTTCTAAGAACAAATTGTAGAAAAAAATTGCCAATACGGAAAATATTAATATCAATATCTTTACATATTAATATATGTTTGTTGATATTTTCATCCATTATTCCATGCTATCACTCAAGAAAACATATATTCTTAAAACATATCTGAAACACTAAAGCATTTAACTACAATCTTATTTGATTTTTCCAACTTTAGGAGGGTTGATGGTAGGACCAATTGTCTATCATGAACATAACTGGGATAGCTCAAACGAAAAAGGAGCAAAGAATGACCGTTATATAGGGCGAATAACCTTACAAACAAGATTAAGGAGAAGAAATCAAAGACAAGTTTTTGTGAAACGTTCAAATTCTGGGAAGCAATGACCAAAAAACATTCTAGAAGCTTTGAAGTGGAAGAACAGGTGACCAAAAGCAGAGTGCACTTAATATAATCGACCGGCTCAGTATAACACTATGCTAGGTAAACCAGTGAAGTAACCAGGATATCACTTTAGTTAGATTCAAGAGTGCAATGTTTACTACCTCCATCAGTAAAGGGAGAGTTAAGGATCAATTCTGTGACAATAGACTCAATTGTAGGAAAATATGGTTAAATTTCAAGATTTTCCAAAATAAACAGTATTCCAGTTCTTTTGGTTTGTAATTTCTGAAACATACTTACATTTTGACAACCCAAATTACTATAAACACTAAAGTTCATACCAAAAAAATATCAATTTATGCAGCTACTCACAAGGAAATATGACCGTAAGCAAAAAAGTTTCACGGTTTTGAAAAATGCTACATAAACATACCATCCATGTTGTAGGTCATCATTGGTGACAAGGAAATCAAAGTAGACGTATGTCCCCTTTTCATATTCATCAGTGGCAACCTTTGGCTCCTCATGCCGCTGAAACCATGTGTTATATTTTCTATGGTATCTCCATGATTGCTTCTTTAACTCTTTTGCAGCCAAATATTGCTGGTAAGTATTCTGCAGATAGTAAAAGACATGAGAAAAAATCCCGATAATTGCATCCCCAGAGATAAATTGCAAGGGACAAAGATATACCGGCTGATAGTAAAACGCAAAGAACAGGGTATCAGTCCCCGGCTGATCCATTCCCAGACGTTCCCAGAAGACAGGATTATTTACAATTGGTGCCTGAACTTGTGGGTAGCTCGGAGGAGTTACTGCTGGGTGCCTCTGCAGAAAGCAGCAAATGTAGACGGTTCAATATAGTCATGTACTCGGTATTTATCGACAATCAATTGGAGTTATAAGATGTCACAGTGGCTCTTATACTGGAATATAACTCTTAGCACGCTCTGAGTCTTTAGGTTGAGGACGTTTGTGGTATGCAGCCTCAAGCATCTGTAAATAGTACAGGTGATCATGTGTTCCCCCAGTATTCGGAGTTGTTACACTTATATTATCACCAATTGCACCAAGGTCTGAAGCACTTCTTCTGCCAATAACACCAAGGCCGCCCGAAGGTTGGCCTGATTGCAAAGGTTGCCCAGGAGAAAAATCAGTGTCTCTTGGCAATTGGGAAGCCTCAGCCAAAGGGCTAGACACTTCTCTTGTCTGTAACATAAAAAGTAATAAGAATTTTGAAAACATAGGAAATGATAAACTACAAGTTGATTCACTTCCATAGCTACGTAAATCTAGAAGGGAAAAAACCCATTTACAAGTGAGAAACAAAAAATAATCAACGAGAAATCCATTACAAAAAATATGGGAGCTATGGCATAGCTTGCCTTCATTTTGGTGGGTATGCACTATGCAGCAGCCATATTATGGGGGAAGAATGAATATTCCAGAAACTGGAAGGGTTTTCCAGACAAATATGAGAAATATAGTCATATAATCATAAAAAAATCTAGACCAACCTATAATTACCTATTTACCAGCATTTTTATTTTTTTGGGGGGACGGCTGTAGAAATATACCCATAGAAAAGGTTAATTCTGTGTTTTCTCTGTATTGTAAACTAGTAATACGACATGGTTCTTGTGAAGGATATTTGTTAAAGAAAAATAGAAAGACCTAATTTTGACCAAATTCGATGTGCTACAAAATAATATTGGATCAAGGTAAGCTAGTGCAATAATAAGATAGCTCTACGGTGACCTAAAAGTGACGAACTTAACCATGTAAATAGCATCTTTACGATGCAATTGTAAAACTACGTATATCTAACCCTCTAAGACCCATTCGACAATGGAGCATCAAGTATTGACTACCCCTTTATAAAAGGGTATTGAATATTTTAGGGTATAAATAAAATTTTCTTTATTGTATTGGCAATTAATTGAATCAAGGATCTATTTTAATCTAATGCAGAATAAATTAATTTCATTTTCATTGACAATCAGCAAAGGGTATTGGATGTTTCAGGGTATTCTATAGGTCATAAAATTGTCTTTATTGTCTTGGCAATTGATTGAATCAAAGATCTATTTTAATCTAATGCAGAATGAATTGATTTCATTTTCATTGACACTAAGCATTTTTAACATTGACAAGCTTACATAAAGATCTGGCAGCCATGCTATCTTAATCTTCTCATTTCCTCTCTCGAATTTTGTTCTTGTATTTTGGGACATCTTGCCTCCTCATTTGCAATTTTTCTCCATCTAACACGAAAATCTATCTTTTACTTGTCTATGGGAATCAGGTAGAATACATACTGCTTTAGAAATTCATGTCATGGACAGGGCCAAATAGGGTGTACAGATATGGCCATGCAAAATAATGTACACCATCCCTCATGAATAATACATATTTGTTCCCTAAAAGTCAGGCTTATATGATTATTTTCACAAAAATCTTCTAATGCTAATAATCATTAAAGAAAAATTAGAGGGGCACAACTGTTAATGCTCATAACTATTATATTAACCAAGTAGCCAAATAGGCATAGCAGAAAGAAACAGGTGCTGAAAAGAAAAATGTTAAATTAGCAGTATATTAGCCAGGGCAGGATGCATAATATAATTACTGGAGCATCCTTTGCATAAGCAGCTTTCAGATCATCATCATTAATTAGACTTTTAACTAGGTTGGAACCGGAAGCAATTTCAACTGCTGAATCATCAGCTGGATTCTGCTGCTGCTGCTCCACTATCGCATGATTAATATCTGTATCATGCACATTTGCATATACAATCATCAGAAACAGACTTCCCAGCCTTGCAAAACCCAACAGCAATCAAGAGGGATGTGATTATAAATGCAAAGATGGAAAACATTACCAGCATCTGTTGAACCATTTAGTATGGAGGCCTGCTGCGCACCCTGTTGATGGATAGAAATTGGTAGCTGCTGTAAAGATAATGATGTAGAAGTGCTGAGACCTGGTGCCTGGATCCCAAGCCCAAGACCAACTTGAGAGGTTGCAGATGAGCTTTGAGAATTCAACTGAAACATTAATATAAAATATGCAACCAGTCATTATCTATAAAAATGCAGAAGCACATCTAGGCATCAAGCTACTGAGGAGAAAAAATATCACACACAAACACACAGAAAGCAAACAGAGAAATGGCCTCCCAGGAAATAGCAAATGCAAAAAAGCAAGGAGGTAATGATGAATGGAAGAGGAAATAGGGAAAGGAAGAAGAAGAGGAAAGGGGGAAAGGGAGAAGTTGAGAAGAGAATAGAGAAATGAGAGAAGCTGAGAAGAGAACGGAAAAAATGGGAGAAGCAGAGGTTACAAAAAAAAGGAGAAACACAATATCTCACTTCTAACAATGAAAGTAGCGCCCTTATATAGAGACACTCTATTTCTAAATTAATTATAAAGTAGACATAATTTCTTAATTCATAATTAAAAATAAAAAATAATAAAATAAAATGTAGCATCCCTTAAGTATCATGTGGATTATCAAAATTATAATATTTCAGCAAAATCTCCAAGATATTACAAATATGGAAACAATAAAATAAAATAAAATCTCTCATATAAAATCAAATCTCTCGAATATTATTGAGATATCTGCATCAGGTAAGGTCAAATTATGCAAAAGAAAACCCCCTTCTTCATAAAGACAAAAAAAGGTGAAATTGACCATCAGTAACCTTTTGGGCAAGAACCCACCAGAGCATCAATTCAAACCAAGGCTTGTAAATAATAGAGAAATAGCAGAACAAGGTATAAGAGCCATACAGAGCAGATTTCATTGTTATTCATCTTCAGCTTCCGAGTACTCCCAACACACAACTTCACCTTTTAAACCAAATTCCTAAACTTCAGATTTCTGTAAGTTCTATAGCAACCCAGCCACTTATAACCAGTCAACTCCTAGTAGGAAAGAACACTAAACAATGCCAGTATGTAACATTGTGAAAAAATAAGGATACTGGACACAGTTACTATTTCATGATCAGATACTTGAAGAACTGAGTGATGCACCATGATGTTGGTTGGTTGCAGATGCTAGTGAAGGGAGGTGACACAATTTAATGTGGTGAAAACCAGAAATTTTCTTTTTCCTCTTTCTTCACCTATCACATAAATTTCCGAGGGTCTCTTACATGAGGGGGTGGATCTCAGAGTAACACAGACATGCTGAGATTATTGAGAAATGCCAACCAAGAGTCCACATGTTTGAGCCCATATTGGTGACAATGATGGGCTTCAGTTGCAGTGGTAATAACCAACGATTACAGCTACATTCAAGCAAGCATCCAGTACAGTTAGACGGCATAGTATATCACCAAAGCTACCAATAATTGATTTGTAAAATAGCCATTTTAAGAGTAGCTTAAACAAAATTAGAGAAGCATTATATAAAGGATAACATAGATTTTGGAAAAACCTTAACCAAAGAGCTATTTTGTCGAGTTGGGGCTTCACAAAAACCATACTTAAGAAGAAAGTGCTACATAATAATCCTTCACATACAATAACAAGAAGAATGGATAGGGGCAATGATCTCAACCTTTCACTGTGCAAATTATTCCGAAGACAACTCTATAAACTTCTTTAACTGGTAAGTTATTTCACAAATAATAATTAGACCCCAAAAACAAAGAGTGAGAGACTCAAATACCTGTTGCAAGAGTGGGCTCTGTTGCTGTCCAGTGAATTGTTTGTGATTTCCACCACCTAGATTAGAGAGTCCGAGAACATTGCTGTGACCTTGCTGCTGAACTTGTTGGAATCTCTGCAAAAACTTCTCTCGTTGATCAGGAGCAATCTCAGTTCTTCCACGAAACTGGCCCTGAGATTTAAATAAATTTTCCTCAGCTACCAGACAACATCACTGTATCTAGAACTTTCAAGCATACAGAGTTCAAAAATACAAAGCTGGGTTGAACTTTCACTTCAAGGTTTAATAGCACCTTTTTATCATTATTGGAATAACAGGACACTTCATTTGTGGAGAATCCAACTGAACCATTACTAGGCTAAACTGACAAACACGGCCCTTGAGAATGCTATCTTTGCAAGAAAAGCGGGCTTGAGAAGCACTATGCAGATAAAAGTTCACGAGATTCAAGTGTTCCAAATGGGCACGTGCAACATATTTGTTTCATTTAATTCAGATAGCTACACAGGATCGTTCCAATGAAGACGGCAGACAAAACAACAGAATCAATTAACTATTCACCCAGTACTACAATATGACAAATGGAACTTTTTTTGGGGAGGTGTTTTAACTTTCTATTTCTCTTCTTTATAGCTTAAAATCTTATCTCGAGCATTTTAAGGAAATTAAATAAACATGTGCCTTTCCTTCCTTAGGAGCTGCATGTGCCTTGCACATTTGACAACAGTAGATATGCAGCCTATCAAAGAGGGATAAGACCAATAGTATTATATAGGACAATCTAGGTACTGCCTCCAGAAGAGAGAAATGCTGAGTGTGAACCAAAATCTAGGTATTATATTTGAGTTGGTTTGATAATGTGAAACAAAATCCATCCATAGCACTTGTAAGGAGAATGAAGCAGTGGAAGAATTCATTATGAAAGGGATTGAGAAACACCAAATAGAAGTCTGAAAAAACCCATTAAATATGATCTTACGAACTTGAAGGTAGCAAAGAAAACAACTAGTCAAAAAAACTGAATGGAAATGAAGAATCTATTTAGCTGCCTCATATAATGGGAGAAAGGTTTTTTTTGGTCTCTTGAATTATAGATTCAAGTGGTTTTCTTTGGTTTCCTGAATTATGAATTCAAGTTAACGATAATAAAAAATTTTAAGAAACCTTAAATTACAAATTATTTTGAGAGCAAGATTTGATAATGGTAAGGTTGTTCCATAATGAGCAGGAGGTCACATATTAAGCCAAAAAAAGAATCTCTTTGCATTGTAGAGGTAAGACTGTATATGTTTGACCCTCAGCTTGGAAAGCCTCATGCATTAGGCCACCCGTGTAGTCCTGTCTACAATTATTGATATACATGTCATGTATCATGTACTAAAATTACATTGTCCCATATGTTTAATCTGCTCATATCTTAAAAACATTGTTCACATTTCAATTTATGCTCTAATAAACTTACTTTGCCCTGACTAGTGTTCCTCAATAATATTCTTTTACCACATGTTTTAGAGGAAAAGTACATATCATGTATCATGTACTAAAATTACATCATCCCATGTGTTTAATCTGCCCATATCTTAATGCACAACACTGTTCAGTGTTCACATTTCAGTTCATGCTTTAATAAACTTACTTCGGCCTGGCTAGCGTTCGTCAACAATATGCTTTTACCACGTGTTTTGAAAGGAAATGCATATTAAAAATGTTTTCCGTGTATGTTACAGAATACCATCCATTGAAAAAAAAATTCCTAAGCAACCAAACAACACTTGTGATTTCCATCCTTACTAAACAATAGTGGTCCAAAGCACAAGGCTTTCCACAATACTAGTTATAGGAAGGATCAAATGTAGGCAGTCTTACCCTTACTTTCAATCCTTATACACTTTCATTCCCAGGCAAAGAATATACATGTGCAAAACAAGCATGGCTATGTTGCAGAAGCAATAACAAAACAGATTCTAATGCTCCAATGTTCCAGAGAACAGAACAATGACTGAACTACTGCCTGCCAATATAAATGAAGGAGATCCATCCATTTGAAACATCACAGTAAGGTAAATATTGCTGCAGAGGAAAGAAAAATGAAAGAGCAACTAAAAAGCAAATTACAACCACCTAAAGCACAGGAACAGGAATAAGAATGACTTACAGCTTCATTCTGATTCTGGAATGAATTCCCAGGCCTCCACTGTATCCCAGGAACTACAGAAGAAGAAAAAGCTCTACCAGCAACAACTGACGTATTACAATATTACCAGAATTAATTTACCCACTCCCATAAATTTGTGGATTTGGCAAGAGCATCGTATTATTGAAGAAATCAGAAGCAGCACATACCACTACTTGCAAGCCTTTCATCAGCTCCTAATATATTTCTGTTTGCCACTTCAGTGGACAACGGAGCTGCACCAAGTGCCATTCCACCACTAGGAACAGAAGCCCAAGAACTGAGTGGGATGTTAGTAGTTGGCTGGCTGGATAGGCCACCCCTACCAATCCCCCTAACAAGTCCAGAATCAGCAAGAGGTAGAGAGGATCGCCGAGAAGGGAAGTTCACCGTTTCCTCTTCTTTTGCAGCATTTGAGACATTCAAAGGTGAAGTTAGAGCACTTGCACTTTCCAGTACACACTGAGCAGATATCACTCCTGAAACAGTAGCTGATGCACTTGATACACCAGACACAGAAGTAGAGACATTTACAGGTACAGCAGTCACATGACTTCCAGAGGGATTTGTTAGATTGGAAGAACCAACTGAATTAGTTTTAGAAGGCGGCGTTCCAGGGCCAACATCAGAAATAGCGTCCTGAGAAGATGTCTCCTCAATTTGTTCCTGAACAGAAGCACTACTTTGCTGAGAAGATGTAACTGTAGCCTGTCAAAAGAAAATCAGCAGTACAGTAATAAAAGCACAAGCCAGTTAAGTCATAATCACCGCGATGCTGAGGAATCAATCAGCACAGGCTAAAAGGAAATCAATCACATGGAGAGCAGTACAAAGAGTGAAGGAGAAAGAACTGAGGGTAGCATGGAAACCGTTTTAAGAGAAATTTTCAAAGAACAATGAAGGTGCGGCAATTGTAGATTAACAGAGTACTAATATGACAACTACACGCCCATCGATGAGCAGCCAAAAAAAGAAACATTCCAGTAAAAAACTATGGCAACTTAATACTAGTCTAGTAAAGCATTGACAAATATGGCTGCTGCCTACCCTACCACAAAAAGTGAAAGAACATTAAAAGTAAAGAAAGGGACTATAAGAAAGCATTAATTATCTTACTATGCCTACAGATTCCAAAAAAGTAACAGTTTCTTCATCCTAAGGAGAGAATAATTTTATTCTGTTCTCATCATAAAATGACACCATTTTGTTTTTCCATATACTGGAGTTTGTGATTGTGACAATTATATAAAAAATGTCTTCAAAGTTATAATGGAGCTGGTAGCATCATTGCCCTGCTCAAATGCAAAATGATATCAAAATTCCCCAAAAATGTAAAAGTAAGGATCGGTATGCAATATGCAAGATGATTCCTCTGGATATTTTGTGATGTTACAGAAGGAAAAAACAAAGACTTCTAGCAAGCATCAGCTCTGTATGGCACTGGACAAGAGAGGTTTGTAAACCCTGTCACATTCAATTTTACCAGATCATATGACATGTGATGAAAATTGAAGGGGTACTACATATCTTCGGCATGTCTTTCCCTTAAAAGCGTCTACAGTTTGAAAGTAGATTTGTGCAAATTGCAACTTACTAAATGCAAACAATCCAGATCCAATGCTAAAAATCCTTTGGATAGGTCCTAGTCGCTTCTACCACCTAGTATTGTGCTAGAATGGGATAGATCCTGAGTTCCCATCCAGCCAGTCAAAGCATTAAGTTTGCTCCTGACAGGCATTGAGTTTCCACATGGGATTTAATTAATCCATAAAGGATGGTAGGATTTTGAAAGAATATGAGAGGATTTTTGCTGCTTGTTTAAGTTAGTGGTACATAAAGCCGACACATTCCTCATCTTGCCAGCAATATCTGGCTGTGGAAGAGCCAATTGAAGATGTGCCCTAGGTCCGTTTATATTTGCAGCTGAAAAGGAGGCTATAGTTACAAATAATTTCAATGAGGTGAAATAGGGCTGTAAGACTGAGTTCGAATGGTTCTAGAAGGGGCTGCTAGGGGAAGCATGGGGTGCTTCCTGGAGAAAAGTGGATACAGCCTTGTTTGTATTTCTTTTCTTTTGCTTAAGAACTTACAGCTTTTTCTTTTTCTTTTTTTTTTTTTGTGCAAATTATCTGTAGTAGGTCATGTTCAGTATAGCTTATTTTCTTTTTGCCCTTTCTCTCGACATCACATTCCAAGTTCACTCATTCCCATCTAAATCACTTTCTTTCTTTCTTAATCAATAAGAAAGATAATTATTCACCATCATTTCCATCCACATCCATTAATCAAAAATCAATTGGAATTGGATAGGTTTGCCTTATTTCTACAATTTACCTTTTCCTAAAATTGGCTCTGGAACCTTCTCTGGATTTAGTTCCACAGTTTCAGCACTTATTTAGTTCAATAGCTTATCAGAACTTCTCAGCAAGTGACAAAGCCCTAAAACTGGATCATTCTTTCTTTTATAAGAATATGACTAATGGAGTGGGTAGTTCTCCTCTGAGTCTGGTCTGGAAATAACGGTTCCCAGTTGAACAGAATGATTATTCAGTTTGTCACAAGCCCTCATTAGGAAACATTCACCATAGAAAGCTTCCAAAAACATGGGCATGTTCTTGTTAAGAGTCTTCAACATCAAACTCCAGAGAGACCTATAAAGATTATAGTCCTAGAGGCTGGAACAACATGCATGCAATCCTCATTGATAGAATGTAACAACAATGGAGACAGAAAATGTTCCTTCATGCCCATATCTAAGAATGCTTAGATTTGAAATAAACCCACAACCATGGTTCAAAAGACATTGGGACTACAATACAAATTTAATGAATGAGATAAATGAAAGTCAGCATAATAAAACATAATCTTGGTAATTGCTCTGAGCTAACCTATCCCACCTATACTTATATTCTTTTTAATCACTTGCAACTTGCCCATAAAGTAATAGTCAGACAAACCTTGACAAGACCAGGACCAATTGCCACAAGCTCTTCTAGAGCTTCCACTTTGTCCAGTGGTAAAGAGTTGTACAGCTCATCAACTTCACTAAATTCATCAAAATCCTCCTAAAACAGTGGCCAAAAAGGGAAAAGGTCAAACATGAAAAACGGAAGACAAAGCATAAGGTCAACCAACTGTAAATTTATAGAATTTAAAAGAACCTAAAAGCTAAATGATCACGTAAAATTCATGGATCAGATCACGTGTGACTGAAACTGATACCTGATTACGTTCAACATAATCTTCCAGGAAATCCTTGACATCATTGACCTGCTCAGGGCTGAGCTCATCATTATCCAGCAATCTTAAGATCAATTCCAACTTCATTATATGAGCCTTATGACGGACTATGGAAGCTTCAAGATGTGTCTGCAAGCCAACGATTTTTCATAATAACCAATGAGAAGAAAAATAGATTTCTTCAATCTGCCATTACTCATATCTCACCAATCTTGGAGGCCTTGTCTTTCCTTTCTTTACTGATAAGCCTTCAATCTCGGCTTCAAAATTATTAATTTGAGACTCCAACTCCCCAACCTGCAAAAGGAGAAGTATCAACCAGCAGTTCATTCTCTATACACATTGAAATAGAACTACAGCAGCTTATAATATTATGGAATCTGATGTCAGGATGAGTGAAAGAAAAAAGCAGCTATCTAACTAAAACTCCCGAATCATGGATAATCAAGTACTCCTGTTGATGCATATAGGGAATTGTTAATGTCATCACTTATGTATTTGGATTTTTTTTTTTTTTTGGAATTGCTGATTAATTAAGCTCACTAGCTTCAATGCAAAGGAAGTTAAAGCAATTACGCTGCTTGGATCAGTCCCCCAATCCCCCCCCAAATAAAAAAATAAAATGATAAATAAATAAATAAATAAAAAGGATCTAAGGCCATTAAGATACAAACTCAAGTGGACAAGCATTTTCCATTCTAGCATTTGTTTGACAGCTTTAGATGGGAAAAAGTTTGTATAACTTTTTGGTAGAAGGTCCAAATTAAGAGTATGTTCAGTAGTGGCCGCTTTCTGGAAAAAAAACAAAAAATTCAGGGAAACAAAAAATTTAGCAAGTGTTCAATTTGTCCATTTTTCATTGAAAACAAAGTTTTTTTTAAATCCTACTTACACACTAATCCTTAAGAATTTATAATTGTGGAAACACCATTCAAAAGTCTATAAATATAAAAATAAAAATTGGAATAATATTATTAATAAATAATAAAAATTTGAATCCATTTCTTAATCAATTTTATTTAATTAGTTCATTTTTTTTTTATTTTAGTTCTCTATTAGTTTTATATAAGTTATTAAATCAATATGAATTATCTTTTTACACATTAGAAAATGCATATTAAGTAATACAAAAAGCTAAAAGTATGGTCCTTTTATAGCTATTTAGGTTAAATGACAATATGTATGGTATCATCTAATATTTTATATAATTTAAAATGTTGTGCATTGTCAATGTAATGACAAATTATTCACATTTCAATTCCATTTTAATAATTTTAAGAATTGTCGTTTTTAAAATTAACGTGTCATTAATATCCATTTTAATTATATACATAGGTAATGTCAAAAATAAACTGAATATAATTTGACTTAAACTAAACTTATTAATTTGGTAAGTATTAAATTAAATTTGAGCTTAATAAGTTTAGCTTAAACGAGTTGAACTAATATTTCTAATAGAGCAATAGTCACTAGCGTAAACATCTCGTTGCATAGTACAATACAAAATATATAGACATGTGTCGTTTTACATAATAGACTATCAACAAGAACCACATTCGATACAGAATATGCTGGCATGTTGGTATGCGGGGTTTTTCTGCAATTTTCAGTCACTACAAACTGAACTATCACAAATTGAGTTCAATAATTGATTTATTGTATATGAATATACAAAATACATTTATCAATTAATTTATTTGATTAGCAATGTTATCTTACGTCGAATGATTTATACTCTACTAATAAAAATTAATAACATTAATTGTTAAAATATTAACATTTTTAACAGAAATAAATACACGTATTTTTCTAGAAAAGTGTGAAAATAGAAAAGTAGAAAAGGAAAAGAAAACTAAAAAACCGAAAAATATTTTCCAACAAAAGAGGCTTAAGTAACTTAACATAGCATGGTAAATTACTACATATAGTTGAACGCTAATATGAACTCATTAACAGAAATCACAACACTCAGCACATAGACCATAAGTGGCTACCAAGATCATAAGAGATAAACCAAAAGGAGGAAAAAAATAACAAAGACAAGAGAAGAGTTGGCTTCATACAACATTGTTTAACCAATCCCTAGTCTCTGACTTTGCTTTCTCCTTCGGATCCTGCAAAGGAAGTAATTAATCATGTAGGTAACCACATCTGCAGGTGATTTTATTTTTGAAACATCTGAAAAATTCTATGTAAGTTCAGTCATCCAAAATTAGGATTATAGCAGCTTAAGAGCAAGAGTTGATAGTCATAACACAGTCCCAACTCTTTCTTGCTCTCATGGTGTGTATGTGTCATTGAGGGATGTTATAGGTACCTATGGTGAAGACAGGGTGGACGGCGAGGAAAGAAGGCATAGTTCAAACTTACAGTTTTAGGTTGTTGTCCAAGACCTTCTTTTGAGAATGCTTTTGTCTTAGTCTCCTTTTCACATATCTTAAATCTTTCCATTTCACGTTCTATTAACTTGCGGGCATCCAGCAGAGCCTGCTCATAAGAGGCACTAACCTACGTCAACATGCATCAAAAGCCAAAAGGAAAAAAAAAAAAAAAAAACCTTGTTGTCAACCTCATGAATAGAGAAGTATAATTTCAAATAGTAAGGGAATATAACTCAACTGCAAGTGTTAAAATAAAAGAGCACCAAGTGAAACATAACCACAAAACAAATAGATGTCAACTGCAAGTGTTAAAATAAACTGCTGCAAACAGAGAGTTAGTATTTAATAAAATGAAAGCCAGATGGAAATAGAAGTTTATTTGCATAATCATGACAAATGAACTGATTGTACAGCACTAGAAGAATATGCAGCTGGAAAAATAATAAAAGGTCAGAAACACAATACTTAAAATTCTTCGGCTCCTCTATGCTAATTGTCACAAAGAAATGACCTTCCATAATCTTCTTAAGATTTCTACCCACTATTGATGCCCATTCTGCAGTCCTCTCCATTATGACACATAAGTCGTGATTTTACATTATGAGAACAACCAATGTAACACATCAGCAAGACTCTGAACATCCAACACTCTCTGAATCATTGAATGCAGGAGAGAATGCATTGTGCTGTCTACACCCAACCTGATATGATCAACAATTATCACCAACATCAAGCAACAGTGGAAAGGCCCAACAAACATCAAGACCTCATATAAACCTCAAGCATTTTTTTCTCAAACCAGTTGGGGTCACAGATGTAATTTTTCCCTCCTCTTACATGATAAAGAATGGTACTATCAGAAATGCTAAAGAATGATAACTCTACAGTTCTCTTCCTCCTCCCTAAATTATTTGAAATCGTTCTAATTCTCCTTCAGTTTGTACCATCAAACTTGAAAAAAGGGAATTCATCGGTCTAATTTACACGCCAATAATTTTCATCGTCCACCATTTAGATGATGCTACACCAAGTTCCTCATATATATTTTTGACGAATACTACTTTTCTTCAAGTTATGACACCAGCAACTTGTCCCCAGGTCCTCAGAAAATGCTACCTCTACATCCCTTGTCCACATACTTTAAACTAATACCAATCAACTATCGTATCATTGTTGGTTCAACTACTTATTCATCCAATGAGTTTGGTTCTCAACATCATAGAGAGAACTCCCATGTGAAAAAAATAAATAATAAATAATACAATGGAAATCCATCAATAAAATATGAAAAAAAAAAAAAAGAACCTTGGAAATCTATCATAGTAAAAGGAGCCATGGAAATCTATCATGGCAAAAGAAAAAGAACCACGGGAATCTATCATTTAAAAAAAAAATAAGGAACTATGGGATTATATTGAATGAGTTATTATTTGTTTTGCAAACTACAAGGAAAAGAAAATTCCTCCGCTTGACATACAAGAATTACTAAATATCTCTCAAATTTACATAATTTTCTGCATTGTATGAGGAAATTTTTGACAACTATAGCCCAAATAAATTTCTGACACTATATTTTATTCCAAATAAATAGATATGTTTACACTTTTGAAAGGGTTTAATTTTGAAATTTTTAACACGCTAGTAAAACAAACAACACAACACAACTTTTTCAAATTACTTCATGCACTTTACCGTATCAAGATGATAAAACAAAACTTTATGTAAAGTATGGATTTAAAGTGTGACATAAAACTTAATATTATTATTATTGTGAAAGTTTGAAATGACTAATCATGATATAATAATACTTAAATGCTAAAGAAAGTTAAATGCAAAACAGCTAAAGGTTTACCTAATATTTTTTTTTTCCCTTCTATAATAGCATGAATTTGCCAATTGCCTTCAAAACAGATTGTAGAAAGACAGACTTGAGGAGAAGGGCCAACAGCTGCTGCTAGTCTGGCACCTACTTAAGTCCCTTCTCAAACCAGAAGTTAAACAAGTACTAAACCATATCAAGCATAAAGTGTCTATATGCACCCTTGATCATGGATAAAAAATAATAGTATCAATTTAAGTCATAGCTAGATCAATATTAGGCATATCAAGCAATGCGTATCGATATTCCATATGTCAAAAGCAAAAAAAATTCAATGAATCTTAATTTGTCAGCTAGTCAAATATGTGCTGATATTCTAAATATCAGCCCATATTTTGCTAACACATCGCAATTTTGCTAAGGAATCGTCAAATATTCGTATCAGGGGATCCAATACAATATATTTCATTTGATATATTAGTTATTGACCAATATTTCATTCCAAGCCCTAGAACCGTATACCAACTATAACAAAACATTAAGTTCCATGCAATATGAATCCCTTTCGACTATTCTTGTCAGTTCACTGTAACAACCCCCGAGATTAAATGCAATTTCATATCCTTCAATATCACCCAACTCCAGATGAAATGGCTCTATGCTCCCTATTTCACTAGACCTCAAAAACATGTATACTAAAACTGAAACGCCTCAAACTGTTAGTATATAAACTATATTGAATGATCCCAACATCTAAACTAGTGACATACACCACCCACTTGAGATAACGTTTAGCTTGCAAACGCGGCAAACAATTCCGACTACACACACACACAAGGAAATGATTACATCAAATCAACTGTTTAAACAACATACTTCATGTATACGTATAAACATAGGTTAAAATGATAGACCATGCCAAAGGCTACTGAAGAAGAAGACCGACCTTTTTGTCCTTGATCTCGCTAGATTGTATCCATGTCTTGATCTGGTCTCTGTATCTCTGCAATTTCTTGATTTCCTTCTTCAAGTCAGCCTCGAACTTCTCCTTCTGATTCGCATTATCGGTGTCGTAAACCTAAAGTAGCATTTCATAGGAAGAAAGGAATAAGCAATAAATAACTATATCAGTAGATTCGGATCTATAATACAGCAAACAGCCATATATTTCTTTCTCTTCAGCTAATATGCTCGCAATCAAACGGATGAATAAGACAGATGCTTGAAAGATAATTTTTTCATATGTAAGCGTAAAAACAAAGGGAGAGCACGCAAAATGAAAGAAAACCTTGTTCCAGATGCTGTCGAAAACATCGACACCTTCTTGGACCTTCTTCAAGACGCGATCGATCTCGCCCTGCAGCTTTCGGCTCGCTCCCATATAGTCAAAATTTGGCTAAGTTGCAGCAAAGATTTCTCCACTATATGACTCACCTCTCAGAAAATCTAGGTCACTTTGATTCTTATTCGATGGTTAATCTCCCGTTTCAACTTTCTAGGGTTTTTGTCGTCGTCCAGCTGCTGCTATGGTGATAAGAGTGTACAAAAATGTATCGATCCACTTTCAGTAGCCCAACACAGCGTCTCAGTTTGGTACGGAACAGCGTCGCGTCAACACACTGGGCTAGCGAGCATAGTAGTAGCAAACCAGCATAAGATGCTCATTGACAGAGATTATTTCGTTTGACGTTTAGATGAAAAATAGTTAATTTTATAGTGACGAGTCCGACAATAAAATGGATAGATTCGGACCCGAATATTAAAAAGCGAACAGTCTGAATTGTTGGAGGGTTGAGGTTAGTATAAGATAAGTGCGTAACCACCTTATCAGAACGGACAAATTGTCAAATAATTAGTCTTTAGAGACCCCTTTGCCAAAATAAGCTAATTGTTAAGTCATTGTACCGTATGAAGCCTAAAATTATTTTTTATGATATTAAATTTAAATTAATTAATAAATTTTGATATTAATTAAAATTTTAAATTAAAAATTAAAATATTTGATTAAAATAAATTAAGTTAAGGGGGCAACTGGTGTGTACCCCATCTGCACATGAGCACATTTTAAATAGAATATGGGCTCTCATATGAGGTACGAATTTTGTCTCGTCACTTGATTCATGTTTAACAGGCGCACTTGTTATAATTTTTTATAAATCGACTATTTGGATAAATTTTACTCGTTTTTAGTTAAAATTTGTGAGAGAAAATAGAAAGATAGTAGTGTCAAATGGGTCATATTGACACGATATATTTATATCACGGGTCATGTCTATCACAGCACGGGACATATATATTTTGACCCAATATGGTACGTAATTTACATGTGTTAGAAAAAGTGTGCCCATGGGTTATGCTTAGCACGACACTGCCCTAATAAAAGTAACAAATATTAAAAAATAAAATTATATAA
>JAOVVI020004091.1:0-18124 GCA_028571085.2 Nepenthes alata | reverse complement strand
TTATTATTATTATTATTATTATTATTATTATTATTATTATTATTATTATATATTTTATTTTAATTTTCTTTTATTCCAAAATCCAAATCGATATTCGGACGACAACACGGGCGCACCCCGAGCGCCAACCCAACCGATCCAAACATTCTCCAAAAATTTCTCAATATTTAATAAATTTTATAACGTCCAATTTTTCCGAAATTATAATTAATATTAAATTAATTTGAATAAAATTCTGGGATATTACAAGCCCTCAATTGAAGCCCAAGGACATTTATCACCAAATGTCCATGGGCATAACAAAGGCCAAAGCCTTCATCAATGACACGGACTCTGAGAAGTCTCCAACGGTACAATCATAGAAAGGAAGCTCGGAATGACCGAGGATGCCAGCTCAAGGGAATGACGTTGACAAAGGCACGCACACTCTTTACAACACGTAATTTTTAGAGGGAATGATGGCTTACAGAGTAGGTGTGATCACTGTAGAAATGATGTCTCACAGAGTTAGCCTGCCCGTATGCAACCCTTCTGACACGGTAATATGAATTTGTAGAGTTAGTGGCAGGCTCCACTGCACATGCCACCTCCACGTGGCTGCTCAACATGGGAGGTTCCACCCAATATACAAGCATTCACTTGTGTATCTACCAAGGATGCGAGTTTTACTTCACTTGCATTTTACGTTCATAGAAAGAGAAAAAGCAGGCTACTTGTATTTCCAACTAAGAGAACACGTGTTTACAAGAATGATCCTTGAGATTTACCGTACACTTTGTTCTCCATCCTTTGTACTCAAACACTTGAATAATGGAATCATTCTCGGACTCAAAGTCCCGTAGTTTTTTCCTCTCACTTAGAGGAGGGCTTTCCACGTAAAAATATAACGTGTCGTCATCTCTCTCTCTCCCTACTACTTACGAACTGTATTAGTATTGCTTTGCTTTCGGGTCCACATCCATACTAAGACCAGGGTCCATGCTACTTACAAATGATTCACGTGTCAACATCCTGATATAAATTCAGGATGAAAATTTTTTGAAGTGGCTAAAAGCGTTAAGGAACCCAGATGGAGACAATCCGTTAGAGTACTACCACTACCATCGCCGCAGAGGTCACGGTACTGAAAGCTGTCGGACGGTATAAATGGAGATTGAAAAACAGATCAGGAAATGATACCTTAACCGCTTCCTACAAAGATCTGGGCAGATTTTCAAAATAGTAGGAGATGGTGAGGCGGACCAATCAAGAAACAGAATGGCTACGGGGGTCGTAAGCGTGGTATCCATGGGACCAACCCGAATAACAACACGTAAAGGCTTCGTGAAAGCCTAGACATGCTCAGCAGAGCTCAAAACATGGCAAGGTTGCGGACAGCTACATACCAGCGGAGAGCAGCCAGATACATCAACAATCAGGTAAAGTAACTTGCATCAATTGATGTGCTTGTACCGCATCTTATTAAAGCAATAAAATCATGTTTGCTTATTTGCTGTTTTGCATTCATTAGCATCTTTGCATGTTATCTCATAAATAATCAAGACTTAGGCTGCCCCAAAGTCAAGTAAAAGAACCCCTTCCAGTTGCTCTAAAACTTGGCTAAGTCCGAATGACCCATTAAGAGGTCGTACTCTAAAACTCGGCTAAGTTTGAATGGCCCATTAAGGGGTCATATCCAAAAACTTGACTAAACCCGAACGGCCCATTAAGAGGTCATACCAAAAAACTTGGCAACGACGCCAAGCAGCCCGCAGGAGACTGAACGTAAAAACTTATGGGGTTTAAAGAATAGCAAGCATGCAAAGATCCTAAAGGTAGCATCTTCATCCAACAATAGTCAAAAGGTTCGGAAACTTTACTCATGAAGGATAAAACTTCCTAAGAGCCCAAGTCTATAAAAGAACCATAAACATAAATAAAAAAGAGAAATTGCACAAGGCAAGAATAACTTTCATTCATACTATATGTTGTGTACAACAAAAGAGGAAAACAAAAGCACGTCTACAGTGGTGTGCAAAGGCCTAGGGGATCCAGGCACATAGGGGTCTAAGAGTTTGTCCTCTTCCAGACAGACAATCAAATCTGCATTGCTGTCCACACCGGCATTGCTCGGATGGAGCAGGGAAAGAGGGAACTGGGGCACCAATAGGACAGACTTGAGATCTTTGGTCTTTATTGACGTCCTAAGCTTGGCCTCCAGACGAATATTCCTACCCCAGAGGGAAATGTACCACTGCACTGGGCCTTCAGTAAATCCTCGAGAGAGGCAATTTGTTGTTGGCCTCAGTGAGTTTGAGCTCCTAGCACTTATTTCGCTCCTCAACAGCCTTAAGGATCTCCAAGCCCACGAGAGACCAGGTGGCCTCATCAATAATTAGTGTAAATTGGCCGATCAGCTCACGAAACCGCAAAACAGGGGTTAGTTATTAAAGTGTCATCCAGAAAGCAAAGGAGCCTAAGGTGAAACAAAGATGTACCTTGGAGAAAAAAGGAGCTCTTCGTTGGATTGTCCCCTCTGAGAGCTTCAGATTTGACTGGTTTTGTCGCAGCTACCTCCTGCACCACCGAATCCTTAGCCCTGGCCTTGGCCACGTGGGTAACTTTACAAAAATAAAGTGATGGGGGCTCAGCTACCTCAAAATGATCTGTGGCCCCAGTTGCCACTTTAGCAGCACGTAAAGTTCCAGCGGCTTCCTCGACCAGAACCTCCTCATGGACCTCGGACAAGAGATCAATTGGACTGAAGATTTGGATTGCAAGATAAGGGATCTCAGCCGTCTCACCAGTAGGCAACTTCGCGGCCCAACTTTCCTCGGCCTTAACAGTCTCAGCAATTGTCGTAGTGATCATCATCGCTGCATCCTCAGCCTGAGTCGCCTCAATTTCCTCCTCTGCCTATTCCTCGATGATGTCCTCGGGTGGATTGGCAATCCAATTTGAGATCTCTCCAGTGAAAATAGAGGAAATATCAGGCACGAGCTCATCAAGATGAGGAGGGGCAACAGGTGGTTCCTCGTACAAGCCTACGATCTCGGAGGGATGCTCCATAGGCTCCAAACAACTAATGGCCCGACGCCTTCAGCTCCTTGGATGGGTCCCTTCTTCCTTATCAGCCGCTCAATAATTGTCTCATCATCATTGGAAGATGAAGGGTACTCAATGATTATTATGGGATGCTCCAAAGTCTTCATCCGACGGCTCTTCATTGTCCACTTGGATGGCTCCTCAATCCTTAGCGCTTTTCTCTTCTTTTTCTTCTTCTTTTCTAGAAGAGCAGAAGAGGCACCAAAGTCCTCGGGCTGAGGCTCCTACTTGGCCTTCTCCATGGACTCGAACATCAGCCACTTATTCTTCTTGTTCTCATTAAAAGAACTAAGGTTGGCATACAGCAAGTCCATAAAGTCCTTCGCGGCAACCCTTTCCTCGAGCATGGCATCCTTGCAAAATTTGGACTTCACATTGCCCCACCCATTGGGGATAGCCCAATTCTCACGGACTCTAAGGAAAAAAAATTTATCCTTCCACCGCTTAGCAGAATCAGGGTTTCTACCATAGATAGCAAGGAACTCAGGGCGATGAGTAATCATAATCCAATCCTGCCCATGGCAAAACCTCAAAATGCCCTTCAATGCCACAGTGTCGAAGATCTTATGGTGGCAACGAGCGAAGACGCAAAGCGAGACAAGATACCTAATGTCGTTGGGTTAGAGTATGGCCACAGGGATTTGAAGGTCCCTGATCAGCTCGAAGAACTTGAAGGGCATGGGATATCGAAGACCACCTTTAAGGTGGACTTCGTAGACGGTAATAAAACCATTAGGAGGGCTACAAACTCTCTCGTGGGTATCAGGAGCCGCCATGCCCATTGAGCTTGTGATCCTATACCGTACTCGAATTGTTTCAACATTAGCCAAAGTCAGCGGTAAGGCAATATCTCTTACTCCTAGAGCCATGGAAGAGTCTGAAAACACTGAGAAGAAGAAGAAGGAAATTGCCAATGAAAGCTTTGAGTCGCAGAGAGTTTTGGAAACTTAGAAGTTTGGAAACACACAAATGAAATGGCAAGGGAGAAATGGTTTAACGGCAAGAAAAATATAAAAAGGCGCGCCTCATTAAATGCCTTGGCACGCGTCAAGTTCCCATGGGTCACTGGCAAAGATCACTGCAGAGCAGGCATAATCACTGCAGAAGTGACGTCTCACAGAGCCAGCCTGCATGCATGTAACCTTTTTAACACGACAAAATAGATTTACAGAGTTAGTGCCAGGCTCCACTATACACGCCACCTTCACGTGGCTGCTCCACGTGAGGGGGTTCCACCCACTATATAAGCATTCACTTGTGTACCTACCAAGGATGGAAATTTTACTTCACTTGCATTTTACATTTATAGAGAGAGAAAAGGCAAGCTACTTTCACTTCCAACTAAGATAGCACATGTTTGCAAGAGTGATCCTTGAGATTCAGCGTACACTTTGTTCTCCGCCCGTTGTACTCAAACACTTGAATAGTGAAATCATTCTCGGACTCAAAGTCTTATGATTTTTTCCTCTCACTTAGAGGAGGACTTTCCATGTAAAAATGCCACATGTCATCATCTCCCTCTCTCTCTCCCTACAACTTACAAATAGTATTAGTGTTGCTCTACTTTTGGGTCATCGTCCATATTGTGATCAGGGTCCAAGAACGAGACACAACTCATCTACATAACACAAATATCAAATAATTCTCAATATAGAGACTACGACCCAGAACCATCCAAACACAATAATCAAAAATACATCCCCGAGATCAAAGGCCTAATAGGCATAAATATCCAACTCACCAAGAAAATAATGCCGCATCTGATTAAGTCCAAACTCCTACAATCATATCTAAACCACTAGTTTGAAAGTATAAAATATGAAATTGTAAGCAAAGTATAAAATATGAAATTGTAAGCCTAAAACTCAACAAGTATCGTCAAATAAATTAGTACCTATAAATCAAATAGAATGAGATGCCACACATAAAACAAAACACAAGATCCGTCAAAATCACTGAAAATCGAGGAGATGTAACGTACTAAATTATCGTTCACATTAAACAGTCCCTCCAGAATATAGTTATAATAAATAACAATCCGTTCAAATCTCATAGACAATATCATATCATACGATCTGATATCATATCACATAATCGCGATTGTCACCACATTTGCGTGGGACACAAGCTATCTTCCGGATGCAAATATCATAATCTCATATGTAGAAAACAAGAAAAATACTGGAACCAGAACATATAAACGAACACATTCCAGGTTTAACACATATCCATAAATACGAGACATTCCTATCACCTAATCTATGGACCAATCTATACATCTCAAATCATAGTCTACACAAATATATGCAGAAATATAAAGAATACATAAAACAAAAAAAATAAAAATTATTAGACCAACTTGAGGAATAATTACCCTTATCCGGTAACCATAGCTATATCGACTGTGGTTTAAGCCAATGGCTCAAGGTCTGCCTGCATTTTAGACCGACAACTCAAGGTCATCTACGTACATTGATACTTGCCTTAACCTCCGAAATACATGACATATGGTTGCACAAATATATATATATGTATACCGTTTAAGTTTTTATAAATCATAGAACCCTCCGAATATTACAAATACCTGTGAAAAACTGCTGAACAGTCAGTAAAACATACATGCATGTAAGTAGTAAACAGAGGGGGTACACGAAATCATATGCATGTAAACAAAATCTCCAAAATATATAGAAATATTAGTGGACACAAAAATTATAATATCCGGGTGTTTCAACATGGTTTATTTAGGATATTAACAAAATGTGATTATAAATCAAATTATTTTATATAATAATAATAATAATAATGATAATGATAATGATAATGATAATGATAATAATAATGATAATGATAATGCAGTGGCAAGTCACACGCCACCTCACCCTTCTTCTCGCCTTTCCCAAACAAACCTCAGCCCACTCTCTCTCACCCCATCTCTCGAAATTTCTCGCGTCTCCTTCAAAGATTCCTCAACAAATGACTCTCGTTGGATTACCTAACCTCATCAACCAACAGCCAACTAATCTCCCTCACCATGCCCTACCCATAATCGTTTCACGTGCTCTACATGGACTTTTTCCATTAAAATAGTCATCCTACCTTTCATGAAAGTGAGGAGTGCGGAAAATGGAGGAAGGGAGTAGAAAAAGTGAGGGCGAAGAAAGAAAGAGAGAGGTAGAGAGGGGGCAAGGAGAGCTGGTCAGAGAAGAAGAAAATAAAGAAAATTAGTAGTGTACTTTGTTATCATCGATGTCCTCCATTGTAGCCATCATTGAAGCCGCTGCCACCTCTGTGGTCGAAGTCCCATCATTAATTTGTGCTAAAGTCGTCATCACCGCTGCTAATCCTAGCCAGTGTTATAGTGTCGTTGCAAATCAGGTAAGTGATTTCCCGTATTTTTACTATCTCCTCTTATTACAAGTGATACTTCATATTCCACCGATTTAATTGCAAGTAATACTCCATATTTCCCCTATTACTAGTGATTCTCAGTATTTTATAAATTTTCTCCATTTGCAAATATCTCTCTATATTTATTGAGTTATCCATGGCTTGCGAAAGGAAGGCAAGAGAGGAAAACCAATCAAAACTGAGGATAAAATGTGATTTCATGGGAAAGCCATTGATAGTGGAGAGAATTGAAATTACCTAGTGGTTTATGTGACAGATGTCGTTGTTCCGTGTCAATTTTGCTGTCTAGTGAAGGAAAAATTAAGGCGGCAGCAGAGAAAGGAGAAAGGAGGAGGAAGAATACATAAAAAGGGAAAAGAAAAAAATAAAAGGGAAGAAAAGGAGAAAAAGAAAAGAAAAGGAGCATCGGGAAGGAGAAAAGATTGATGAGAGAGAATAAGTGAGATTTATTTATATATTAAATGCAACATATGCATATATCAATATATATATTAAATATATTAAAAGATGAGAGTATATATATATGAACATGAATCGTTGATGGAATAAATAATGACATATTATGGTGATGGTAAATGTGTGGGTGCATATTTTAGAATATAGGTTGAATTATAGGATGTGATTAAGTTACAATATAGCTTTCATTTGGAAATTGGTAAACAAATTTAGGACAATTGGATCAGATCGATGATAGTAGGCTTGTCCGTAGGTGATAATTAAATTATGGTCTCAGTAATAGGTTTTGTATATCAGTACAGAATGAGAGGCTAGATAAATATTTAAATTGGTCAAAATAAATTATTCTCGGTTTATTGTTCTTTCTTCGTTCCATTATAAATTTCTTTGTGTCGGTCTTAATTGCGTGAGTACGGTCCTTACAAGTAACAAACGATAATTCTATCGTTGAAATTGCAAAGCCTTTTTTGCGTTATACTTGGTGGTGTGAGTATTTTAGTTATTGGCCTTTTATGGTCAAGATTGATGAGAGTGTGTAAAAATGTTAAGGTATCTAGTTGAATGAGAGGTTATAACACCTTAGTGTAGTCAACACTTATCCGATATCGATTTTTGTATCCTGGTGGTGATGAGGCATATTGTTTAATGTGGCAGTATGCTTATGGTCATGTGACCATTGTAGAGCATGATATCGATGATATCATGGTAGGAAATATGGGGTTTGATCTTAGAGACATGTGTATTGGTTTTTTTACGCGCTGGTAAGACGTGTTTATTAGTTTTTGTACGCATTAGTGAGACGTTTGTATTGGTCTCTGTATGCACTAGTGAGACATTTTTATTGGTTTACGTACGCACTAGTGAGACGTCTTTATTTGGTTTGGTAGAATCTCTGATGGCCATGGATTTGGTCGGAAGTCAAACTTAAGAGTATCAATTAGCCGTAGGGGGATATGCGCAGCCTTTGGTTTACAACGGCGGAATAAGATCCAGGTGTTTTCTTTGTGATATCTTGTTCTTTATGATACCTCATGAGTTTTGGGATTCAATGGAATCCATGAGCTGTATTTAGTAGGATCTATATATCGGATTCTACGATAGTCTAATTCAATGGAATCTATGAGTTGTACTTGGTAGGATCCATGTGTCAGATTTTACGTTAGTTTGATTCAGTGAAATTTATGAGTCATATTTGATAGAATACATGAGATAGATTCTATAAAATTTGAATTTAGTGGAATCCATGTTGTTGATTATTAATTGAGATTCAACTCATTCATACTGACATTTGGACTAAGAAATCCCTATTTATTTTTTAATATTGAATTATAAGTTATTTTCACATATTATTGGTGAATCTTATGATCTTTGTCACATGAGGGTCTGGGGTAACCTGTCTTACTTGTACTTTTGAGTTGTAGATACAACAAAATATAGATTCTCGAATAAGTTTTTTTGTTGGATGTTATATTACTATTGTGACTTTTAGTATCTATTATTTATTATATATCTGAGATGTTTATTATTATTATTATTATTATTATTATTGTTATTATTATTTATTTTTAATTTATTTTTGATGCGTCCTAAATTTAAGCTTCGAATGAGTTTGGGTCAAGTTGATCGTCTGAGTCTGGCGTCATCTACTGAGTCTGGATCCCGTATACCAAAACTACGAATAAAAGGTCAAATCACGGTGGAAGGTCGTCCTACCGAAAATACTCTAACGCTCAAGTCAATAAACAACATTCGAATTACGAAGGTAAAAATAAATGGATGAGAATGAATAGAGTGCTTGTGATGGAAGAGTGCTATTGTTAGCTAAGAGGCTTGCGTTGTTCGTAAGAAGTGAAATCTCTAAGTACTGTGTTCGCTTGGAAAGTAGTGGCAGAGAGAGAGCGTTATGATCCGGAAAGTGTGAGAGCTTGACAATATAAGACTTTTTTAGCCAATTGAGAGCGTGCCTTGAAGTGAGAACTCCATGACCTTTTATAGCCACTATGTTGGGCTACCTTCCTTGTGTAGAAGGGCTTAATTCCCACGCTCTATTGGGATCACTGCCTTTTCTAGCTTGGAACCCTTATGGCAGTAACAGTCACTAAGTTGATTGCTTTCCTTATGTATTCTGTAACCGCTAGGGTTTCCAACAGACAGAGAAAGAATTATGGCGCGTTCCTTCAGGGATACGTTGAATATGTTGATGACCGTTATAATAGAAATTGTCTTCTATGGAGAGCGTAGAATCAGTGGAGAAGACCGTTGCTGGTCGAGGACGGACGTGTGGGCCAATTTGGGCTTGGCCCAGTTGAGGCCTAATCCTCAGCCGGTCAACTAGTTAGGATCCCGGTCAACAAGAGCGTTGATCGTCTTGGGACCAAGTTATCAGTTCTGCTCTAGGGCCTCTACTGGCTTATTGGCCTTTCGTCCGGTCAATGTTGGACATTGATCGTCCAACCGCAAATGTGCCATTGTGGATCTCAGTCGTTCCTCCTTTTTGGGCCAACTCATTACTAGCGTATCCATCACTGACGCCCCAGGCTGGTGGTCTGAAACTCCAACCTCCAACATGTTTAAGATGGAACGTGAATGGCTGGGTGACCTGGTGAGGAATCTGCTGATGACTTTTGGTCTATTGATCATGTCACTTATAGTTGCTGACTATAAAGCCAAGATCTGGAGCACTAGTGGAGAGGATCATTGACCAAATTTGTTAACCGTCTAGGCTAAAATTTGGAGAATTTCTGGAGGAAGCATAAACCGAATTCGTTGACCATCTAGGCCAAAATCCGAAGAAATTTTGAAGAAAGTGTTGACCGGATTCGTTGACCATTTGGACCAATACCTGGAGAACTTTTGAGGGAAGTATTGACCAGATTCATTGACCGTCTAGACCAAAATTTGAAAAACTTTTAAAGAAAGCGTAGACCAGATTCGTTGACCGTTTAGGCCAAAATCCAGATAACTATTTAAGAAAGTGTTGATCGGATTCGTTGACCATCTGGACCAAAACTCGGGGAGCTGGTGGGAGTTGAAATGACACACCATCATGCCACTGGACTGTCTGTCAAAAAGTTAGCCACGTGTCTGCATGCGGTAAATTTACGATCCAAATAATTAATGCGCTAAAAGATCTGATTCGACTGCACCCTTTCAAGGAACGACACGTGTCAAAAATGATGGGCACATGTTCAAGAGACGGTCATCCTCCTCCAGCGTTCACGCACTTTTAAGTAGTCCGTCTGTTATATTTTAAACTTACCACGCTTTCCTTCAACTTTCCTTCATGAAAATTTCTACGTGTTATGTTTCATTCCTTCTCCTATTTCCATGGCGTCCTCTGTTACCCAGATTGCCTTAGTGATTAGAGCCAGTGAAGTGAATGAGTTGTACGTCGAGTACAACACTCTGAAGGAGATCGTCTTCAAAATTCCCAACAACAAAGATTGTGTGTGCTCTTTGATGGACTTAAGTCCTGGAGAAGACAATGAGGTGAATCCCGATGTCATGCCAAGCATGTTCTACACTCGTGCTTGGATAGAGGCTTTGTGGTGCTACCCAAGTGTGAACTTGAGCATCCAGCTTTTGGACGGAGCGCTTTTACTCCTGTCAACCATCATTTACTGACCACAATATCTCCCTGTGAAGGATGTTATCATGTGTGCCTCTTTAACCCCCTAAGATTTTGACTGCAAATGGGCCACTTGGATGACCAAGGCTTGATTCGACCGCCAATGGGCCACTTGGATGACTAAGACTTAATTCGACCGCCAATGGGCCAATTGGCTGACCAAGGTTTGATTCGACCGCCAATGGCCACTTAGATAACCAAGGTTTGATTCGACCGTCAATGGGTCGCCTGGATGACCAGGGTTTAATTCGACAGCTCATAGACCGCCTGGATGACCAAGGTTTAATTTGACCGCTCATGGGACACCTGGATGGCCATGATTAGGTTATGGACGGGTGAAAATCCGTCTGACTTAAGGGCAGTTTAGGTCGTTCATTTAATCCTGCAAAATACACACATGCATATGGAACAAAAAATGAAAGAATAGACAGCACGGTACAACAGAAAAAATATTTTGTATGACGATATGTAAATTTACAAACATACACATGGACAACCTACCTATGCCCTTACTGGAAATAGCGTTTGAGGTGAATCACATTCCACGTTCGTGGAACCAACTTGTTGTTCTGGGTTCAGAGTTCGTATACCCCATTTCATAGAATGGCCGAGACTAGGAAGGGTCCCTTCCAATTCGGGGAGAGTTTATTCCAGTTGGTGATCTTACCCATAACCTCGATACTTCGCAAGACCAATTCTCCAATTTCAAACTGTCACGATTTTACCTTTTTGTTGTAATAGTAGGCAACTCGTTGTTGGTAAGTCGCTATCCCCATTTTGGTAGCATCGTGAGCTTCCTCCAACATGTTTAGGTATTCCCTAATTTTCTTGGAGTTACCTTGTGAGTTGAAGGATTCAACCCTAAGACTTGGAAGCCCAATGTCAATCAAAATTGTCGTTTCATTCCCGTAGCAAAGGCTGAAGGGCGTCTTGCGAGTTTTGGGTGTTGTCCGGTAAGATCATAGGACAAAGGGTAGCACGTTGACCCAGGAGCCCCCTGCATCCTCCATCTTGGTCTTCCACTATCGAGTAGCTTTTAGTTTGTAACCTCCACCTGTCCATTTTCTTGATGGTACGCCATCAAAGTGTGGACCAATCTGATATCTAGATTGACACAATACTTGGTGAAGCGTTTCCTTAAGAATTGAGTTCTGTTGTCAGTCACGAAGACCTCAAAAATGCCAAATCTGCTGACTATACTTTGGCGGACAAATTCTAAAGCATTGGGCTTGGTGATCTTGGCCAGTGGGGCGACTTCAACCCACTTGATAAAGTAGTTGATGCTCACGATGATGAATTTCTTTTGCCCTGTCGCGATTGTAAATGGGCCCAGAATATCGAGCCCCCATTGCGCAAAAGGCTAAGGGGATTGAAGAGTTCTCAGCACAGCGCATAGCTGGTGGTGAAGATTACCGTGGAGTTGACAATTCTCACGCTTCTTCACGAATTCAAGGATGTCATTTTTCATTGTCGGCCAGTAATATTCCTAGCATATGATCTTAAAGGCTAAATTTTTTCCATCAATGTGCGATCCACATATCCTAAGGTGGACTTCACTCAAGGCATAGTTAGCCTCCTCGGGAGTAAGGCACCAGAGGTACGGAGTCGAGTAACCACGGCGATATAGCCGCCCATCGACTATGGTGTACCAGCCGGCCATCTTCTTGATCCGCTTGGCTTCGTCTGCGTTATCTGGTAGTGCTCCGTCCTTCAGTTATTTCTGATAAGGCGTCATCCAATTTTTCATGTTGGAGATTTACATCACTTTTGATTCCACAATGCTGGAGTACTTAGGACTTCCCGAATGTCTTTTGAGTACTCCTCAGGGTTTTCGACCGCCACTACTCTGGCAAGTTAGTCGGCCTTCCAGTTTTTAATTCTAGGGACGTGGACCAGGTCCAACTTATCAAATCTCCGAATGGCATCCTTCGCCTTAACCAAATGTTTGGCTAAGTGATGGTTACACGCCTCGAAGCTCCCATTTGCCTAGTTAACGGCTAGCTCCAAGTCACTGTAGACGGTCAATCGTCTAACTGAGCACTCTTTGGATAGTCTTAACCCGACTAACAGGGTTTTATACTCGGCAATATTGTTGGTGGCCAGGAAGTTGAGTTTGAGGGAGTACTTCACCTCAAACCAGCCTGGGGTCCTCAGGACTACTTCGGCACAGCTGCCTGAGTCCGTAGACGATCCGTCTACATTAAGAACCTATTCTGGCTTTTCCCCGTGTATCCCTGCATCCTCAGTGGGCTGTTCATCAGGAATTGGTGTCGTGGTCTCGACGATGAAGTCATCCAGAGCCTACCCTTTGATGGCTTGTTTAGACCAAAATTCAATGTCGAACTCTTCCAACTCGATAGCCCACTTGACCAACCATCTGAAAACGTTGGGTTTCTGGAGTATGCTCTTCAGTGGCTAGTCGGTCACAACGATTACGCGATGAGCCAGGAAGTAAGGTCTCAATTTTCAGACGGAGAAGACAAGTGCAAAGGCTAACTTCTCTATGTGTGGGTAGCGCTTCTCTACACCGATCAATGTCTTGCTCACACAGTAGACCAGCCGCTGAGAGTCAAAGTCCTAGCATATGAGGAAAGAGTTGAGAGCCACCTCCGACACTGCCTGATAGAAGTACAACTCTTCTTCATCCTTGGGTGATGCCAGAACAGCGGACTGGCCAGGTATTACTTCTATTCGTCAAAGACTATCTGGCATTCTATAGACCACTGGAATCCGTTTGCTTTTGTCCCTCTCAAAGCCTTGAAGAAAGGCCGGTACTTGTTCCCCAATGTGACCAAGAAGCGGGACAAGACTGTCAGTCGTCCGGTTAGCCTTTGGACATTTTTGACACTCCGTGGATAAATCAGGTCCATGAGGGCGTTAATTTTCTCCGGGTTTACCTCGATTCATCGTTGAGAGACGATGAAACCCAAGAACCTCTCCAAAGATACTCCGAAAACGCACTTGAAAGAATTCAACTTCATATTATCCGTGCGGAGTACCTCGAAGGATTCATCCAAATCGTGAATATGGTCACTAGTGGTCTTGCTCTTGACGAGCATGTTGACATATACCTCCATATTGCAACTGATCTACTTCTTGAACATCTTGTTCACGAGCCTCTGATAAGTGGCACCTGTGTTTTTCAAACCAAAAGGCATGACTTTATAACAGTAGGTGCCTTGGTCCGTCATGAATGAGGTGTGCTCTTCATCCTTTGGGTTTATCCGGATTTAGTTGTAGCCCGAGTACACATCCATGAAGCTCAATAGATCATGCCTAAATGTCAAGCCTACCAATAAGTCAATCATAGGTAAAGAGAAGCTGTCTTTCGGACAGGCTTTGTTAACGTCGGTGAAGTCGACGCACATCCGCCATTTTCCGTTGCTTTTCTTTACGAAAATAACGTTGGAGAGCGAATCCGGGTATTGGACTTATCTGATGAAGCCGGCGTCCAGTAGCTTTTTCACCACCACCAAAATGGCAATGAGTTTCTCCATGGAGTGGTTTCTCTACTTCTACCGGATGCGCTTGTGGTCAGGATCAATGACCAACTTATGTACCATTTCTCTAGTAGGAATCCCAAGCATGTCAACGGGAGTCCATACGAAAACGTTAGCATTCTTACTCATTGTGCAGTGTCCCAGTGTTTGAGCCCCCAATCTGTAAACACCTCTACGGGTCCTTCAGATTCAGTGGGATTAGATCAATTGTCTCACCAGACTTCGCCTACTGCAAGGTTGCTTCATCTTGATGGTCAAGTTCTCCTGCTGCCTTTGCATTGCCACTTGGAGCGATTTGGGACATGTAACATGTCTGCCCAATGGCTTGCTTGCCCAGCACTTCATCAATACCGTAGGCTGTTGGACATTTTATAATATGATGCGGTATTGAAGTGACAGCTCCGGACGTTGTTAGGCACGAGCAACCTAGTATAGCGTTGTACATGACAGGCAGGTCAACTATTAAGAAGGTGAGTGTTCGACTCATCATTTTTTGGTATATGCCCAAGGTGACCTCTGACTGGATCGTTCCTTGGAGGGCTACTGACTTGTTGTCAACGCCATAGAGCAAATTTTTGGCAAGTTTCAATTGACTCTTTTTTAAACCAAACTTAAAAAAGGTATCAAAATAAAGTAAATCTCTAAAACTTTCATTATCGATAAAGACTTGTTTCAGTTGGTAGAAAATGCTACCGTCTGAAACGAGTATGGATACAACAAGAGGATTTTCATGGGGGGAGATTACGTGATCCATGTCATTATCACTAAATTTAATGACACTATCTTCTATACGCTGCTTCTTCTGCCCAGTCTGCTACTCCTTGCAATCCGTTAGGGTCTTGGGCGATCGAGTTGTGATCATATTGATCACTCCGACCGCAACCCAATTTCATGGCTGAGAAGGCTCTTACCCTTCCTCGCCTGAGGTGCCAGAGCTCTGTACAGGGTACCTGACAAACCTGGTAAGGTGGCCTCTGCGGATGAGCTCCTCGATATCCCACTAAAGCATCTTGCAATCTTCGGTGGAGTGTCCCGGAGATTGATAAAAATTGTAGTACTTGGCAGGATTTCCTCCCTCCGCTTTCTTAAGTGGTTTCGGTCACTTAAAAAATTTCTTCCCATGAATTTGCATGAGGACGTTGGAGCGCATGTCGATCAGAGGTGTTAGGTTGATTGGCCCATAATCACTTCATTCAAGCACTCCGGTCTTGTGCTATTTCCTATGAGAGTGATCGCCGTCGTTGTGCTTCCACTTTTCCTTAGTTGGGAAAGAGCGATGTTGCTCCGTCCTTTCGGGACGCTTAGCCTCGTTAGCTTCTTCGGCCGCGGTATAGGCCCTGGTGATAGATTTCACTTCCTAAAATGTCTGCGGATTCTTTTACGTCAAGTACCTAAAGAAGTCCCCATGTGTTAAGGCAGAGATAAAACCATCAAGCTTCATCTCTTCCGTGAACTTGTGAATCCTTCTGGCCTCTTCCACGAAGCGATCTAGGAACTTTCTGAAATTTTGTGACATCCTCAGGCACCCGCATATGGATATTGTCCGCTTTGGGCCAAGCTCGCATGGTTTTGTTCTTAGCAAGCCAACAGCCCCCAAAACGCGTCCACAAGTGGGAGGTATCCACGCCTCATAAGAGCATGCTTCATTCCCCTTCCCTAGCCGATGTGAGACCTCTCAGTCCACCCATCCTTTGGGGTCCAGCGTCCTCGCTAGCACACGGCCCGGGTCTGGCTCTAATACCATCTGTAATGTCCCAAGGCATCCACATGTGGATATTGTTCGCTTTAGGCCAAGCTTGCACAATTTTGTTCTTGGCAGGCTCACAGCCCCCAAAACCCGTCCAGAAGGAGGAGGTATCCACGCCTAATAAGAGCACACTTCATTCCCATTCTCCAAAATAGTTTTGTTCTCTCCCAACTTCTGCTTGACGTGGGAGAGATGTCATTGCTTCTTCTCTTTCCGATGGTAAAAAGTGTACTGCACTAAGAAGTGGTCAGTGAGCTCTCAAAAGTTCCAGATCGAACCTACCGGGAGATGGTGGAACCAGATGCGGGCGGTTTTTTTCAGTGTAAGAGGAAAGTAGTGGCACATTGCTGCGTCCTCCAACCCCTGTAAACTCAGATGGGCGCGAAAATGATCAAGGTGATCCATGGGATGAGCACTCCGATCATAAGAGTCTAGAGTTGGCATCTTGAACTTCGCTGGTATGGGATGGTTCAAGATCTCTATAGTGAAGGAGGATCTATCCAAATCTACGACATGTTCGTCATCCTTGAACACACGGTTCAAGATCTTCTCCACCCTTGAGTCTATCTTGGTGGCGTTGCTGGATCTTTTGTAGATGAGGTAAGTTATCAACTCTGTTCTTTCTCCGACGTGGCGAGTAGCTGGCCGGCTACTGCCACTAGTGGATCTGACGATCCTAGAGGCTCCCTCCTGAGCCTGATGCCTGGTCTATTCCCGAGAGTATCGGGAATTCCTTCATTCTAGACTCTCCTCTGGAGTCCTGTTACCCAAACGCCCTTCAAGTCTTGGGCAGCTTTGGGCATGTGAGGCCTCCAGAGCCTGAGTGTTGGTCGAGCTCTTGGTCTTCTTGGCCAATTTTTTTTTCTTCTAACCTCCTCTCCTGGAGGCCGGATCAGGGACTGTTGGGAGTGTAGCCCACTGCTGCGCGTTCTCCTAGTGGGAGCAGAGCATTTGGAACATTTTATTCATACTGCTCATGTGCTCCGCCTGATTCTAAAAAAAGGGTGCCCGTACCCCGTTGACTACCCCATTGACCAGGTTACCAGTAACGTCATCCTGGTTAGGTGAAGCCACATCTCTAGCGGGCTCGCTAGCCTGTGCCCTGGTGTTCACTATTCTGACTGATGACACTGGCTTGGAGGGTGAAACTAAGAGAGATTGTGGAGAAAAGTAGTTGGCTTTTTATAAGCTTCCCATAGACTGCGCCAATGAAGCATCCTGGATCCAAGTTTCAAATGAGTTCGGGTCAAATTGATCATCTGAGTCTGGCGTCGTCCACTGAGTTTGGATCCTACACCCCACAACTATGAATAAGAGGTCAGGTGATGACGAAAAGTTGTCTCATTAAAAATATTTTGACACTCAAGTCAGTAAACAACTTTCGAATTAAGAAAGTAAAAATAAATAGATGAGAATGCAGAGAGTGCTGTGATGGGGGAGTGTTTTCGTTAGCAGAGAGGCTTGCGTTGCTCATGAGGAACAAAATCTATAAGTATTGTCTTCATTGGGAATGTAGTGGCAAAGAGAGTGTGTGTTATGATGTTGAATGCATGAGAGTTTGGTAATAGAAGGCTTTTTTAAGTAATTGAGAGCGTGTCTAGAAATGAGAACTCTGTGACCTTTTATAGCCGCTGTGTTGGGCTACTTTTCTTTTGTAGAAGGGCTTGATTCCCGCACTTTACTGGGATCGCTGCCTTGTTTGGCATGAAACCCTTATGGCAGTAACGATCGCTGAGTTGATTGCTTTCCTTCTATATTCTGTAACTGTTAGGGTTTCCAGCAAATAGGAAAAGGATTTTGGCGCCTTCCTTCAGGGATGCGTTGAATCTTCTGATGACCGTTATAATAAAAATTGCCTTTTGTGAAGAGTGCGAAATTGAGAAAAAAGATCGTTGCTAGTCCAGAACAGACGTGTGGGCCAATCTGGGCTTAATCCGGTTAAAGCCTGATCGTCAACCGGTCAACTAGTCAGGATTTTAATCAACAGAAGCGTTGACCGTTTTGGGACCAAATCGTCTGTTCTACTCTAGGGCCTCTACTCGCTTATTAGCTTTTCGATTGGTCATTGTTGGGCGTTAACTGTCCAACCGTAAATGGGCTGTTATGGATCTGCGTCATTCCTCATTCTTGGGCCAGCCCATTACTGATGTACCCATTAATTATTATTATTATTATTATTATTATTATATTTTATTATTTATTTTTATTAATTGTTAATTATTATTTATTTATAATTTATTATTATCATTTTATTATTATCACTGACTATTATTATAATTAATAATAATTAATAATATT
>JAOVVI020004090.1:0-18125 GCA_028571085.2 Nepenthes alata | reverse complement strand
AATTTAAAAGCTAATTTTTACAACAATGTATATATATGCTATAAATTATATTTAGATACTCTAGTATGTCTTTAATTTATATATATATATAACTACATTTCTTATACTATAAATAAATTAAAGAAATTATATTAATCGTATTGATTTTCTATAAATCCTGTAGTATTATACTTGATATCTCAAATCTTTGAAAATATAATTCTACATGTTTTGAAATTCTATTTAGCTATTCCAACATGTTCTTAAAGTGTTCACAAATATTCCAACATATTCATATATTTCTATATATCATTAATTTGAAGAAAAGATTAATGAAAACTCTACAAAAGTTAAGAATAATAATTTTTTATATGAAAAAATATAAAAAATATGTTCGCATTTGAGTAAAAATTTTATTTCGATTATGCATGGACCATTGTATAGAATTGATGATGATATATTATGATATATTTTAATATATTATAATAATAATTAAGATTTGAATATATCATCCATGTAGTTAAAAGTGGTGTTTGACTCCGTCTATAGAGTTATATATATAATGGCTCATTTACGGGTTTTAAATAATAGCACATAATATTTGATTGTGTAGAAATATACATAATTTGAGTTTTAATACTCGCTTCCTTGTCGGTGAGGTGTCTATTGATCCCTGATCCACAAGCTTCACATGATTTGAGTATATTTATTTAATGTACAATGTAAAGGAGAAAATTGATCACTAGTTAAAAAAAAATTAAGGATTATATATTTATGACTTATGCCATTATTTCTAATTATGATCATATTTCATCCTAACATATTTTGATGTAAAATATATGTCCAATTATGAAATTTACATGCTTTACTGAGTAATTATTTTACACTTATTTTAATTTTCACAGACCTTTTAGATTTATAGAGTTTGAGGCTATATTTGTAGGGGATTGGATTGAAGAGATGACTGTTCAAAAGCAGTTTTAGAATTTTGGATATTAATTTATACTTATGTTATATTAGAGCAATAGTTGACATTAGTTTGTAGTTTATTAAATTTTGGGATGTGTTTAGCTTATGATTATGTACAGTGTAGGTGGATAAGTTGAAATTTTGGTTCTTTACAGTAGTTTAGTCAAATTATATTTTTATCTACTTTAATTTAGTATAAATATTTTTCTAACGAGTGATTAAGGTTATGCACATTACTTACAAAAAAAAAAAGATTAAGGTTATGCACATTAGTGTTTGGAGCTACTTTTCGGTATACTATTTTAAGTTTTATAATTTAGTCTATTTTTATTAAAAAATGTTGTCAGTTTATAATATTTATAAGTCATGTTTAGACAAAGTTATTAAGTTATTGGTTAAAAGAGACAAATATAAATTTTGAATAATTAATGACTTTAAATATATTTAAAGATAATTAAGGACAAAGTAGATAATAATGGGACCTTGGAATCATGGATGTGATAGTGGTGGTATAAAAAAAGTTATAATGAGTGTGTCTTATTTAATTTAAGGATAACTTGGTTAATTATTTTATGACAAGATTAAAAGATGTCCGTTGGTAGGTGGATTTGAACAAGTTTTGGCATTGACAGGGAAGAAAAGTACCTAGCCATTATGACAGAATGGTAGATGTCATAAAATTGATGGTTCGAAGACTGCAAAACTTGAAACTGGCAACAACAAACCAAACAGTTGTCATGATGGATTATGATCGTTTTACTAACGAAAGAGTATAAGAGTTTGTGGGAGATTCGAATCCCACAAATGTTGAAATATGGATCTGTCAAATAAAAAAGATTTTCAAAGTTATCTTGTATTTGGAGGAGATGAAAGTTGTGTTCGCCTCTTACAAGTTAGAGGAAAAGGCGGATCATTGGTAGTCCATAAAGAAACGGATTTTGGGGCTCAAAAATGAGTGGATTTCTTAGGATACATTTGTGGATGCTTTCATGAAAAAGTATTTCCCAATATGTTTATGGGATAGAAGAAGGATAAATTTGTCCGCTTGTGGTAAGAAAATTGGGCCATGGCAAAGTATGACACCAAATTTTTAGAGTTATCCCGCTATACTTCTCACGTCGTCCTTGATAAAGCAATAAGAGTGAGAAAATTTTTGTAAGGGATGAATAATACTATTTGAAAGTAGCTCGTGATATTGATGTTGAGAACTTATGAAAAGTTATTGGATTGAGCTCTCCTTTTTTAACAATGATTGGAGAAATAAAATTTTTTGAGTAAAAATCAGTCAACTAAGGACACCAAAATTTGGGATCAAAAGAAGAATCTATAGAAGGATGATTCTCCCATAAAAGGAGAATCGCACCCTAGGGCCTACAAGGAAAACTCAGAGGTCCATATGCAGCCTCTTTAAACTACAAAATAGCAACACTAGCGTGGCCCATGTGGGTTGAACAGGCGAGTCTTTGAAGAACTGGAAATGTTGGTGGGTGGAAGAACCCAAGTACATAACCATGGCTGACTCGACATGCATAAAGGTAATTGAGGTAGCAGACTCTAAAAGCACCACCTTGGCAGACTCCCCGGGAGTGGAAGCATCTGAAATGGAAGGCTCTAATAACTTAGCCCAAACAGGCGCAACAAGTGGGGCTGTAACAAGGGCAATGAGTTCAGAAGAAGCACTAACAGGTTGAACAGTCAGTGGCGAAGGTGGAATAACACATGATGCAAGCAGGAAGGCAATCAAAGCAGGAAAACTAGCGACGAGCATCACGCAGACCTCCCTACTATGAAATCAGTGGCGGTGGCTTCAGTCTCCTTGATAAGGGAATCCCTTAGGTAGAAAGGGAAGAACCTTGGGTAGATGTTGCCTCCAAAGAATCATCCAAGATATGGACTTTGCCTCATGTCAACCTTTTCCTCTTCATAGAGGAGGAGGAGAAGCAATTAGTGTAGGAACCGAAGTGGTGATGGCACCTTTGCTTGGGTACCAACCACCCCTAAAAGGGCGGTTTTTATCAAGAAACTACCAGTTTGTCTCGTATCCAAATGCCCAAGAGTCAATGCGAGTCTAGGTTAGTGGAAGAAATTATTCTATCACGTCCCCAAAACCTAGTCCCGTTATTAATAATTATCGATATTAATACATTAATAATTATCAACAATCATGAATATAAATTTTACGTCGTTATCTCGACCAACCAAAAGAAAAATAATACTACTATAATATAATAAGTGTTGGGTCCCGATATAAGGGCCATAAAACACGACCCAAAAAGAAGGCCCAAAGACACGCCCATAGACCAAGAAAACAGGCTAACCCAAGAAGCGACAAAGTACGAGAGGCCTGTTTAACTAATAGGAAGCTCAAGGATGCTACAAGGGGCTAACATCATCAAGAAAACCCGAAAACGTCCGAGAACCCTAGCCACAGAAACCCGAGGACAACGAAGAGGACCTTCTAACAGATGAGGACAGCCTTGGCGCCTCCACACAAGAAGCCAAAATGACCAAGTATGTCAACTTAGATGGTACGCTGTGACCAAGAAGCCCGAGGACATCAGACGTTCCTTCAGGCCCCCGATTAATCCAAGAGGTCGGCAAAGACCTGAGGATTCTCCACAATGAACCAAAGATCCTTCAATCATTAAGAGAGCAGTCAACCTCCGAGAACTGTCTCTCTTAACGAGTCCACAAACTCACAAAGGGACAAGACACGTCGCTTAAGGACGATGACTACTTCATACACGGCTGCGAGTGCCAGTGAAGTAACTTCGCTATTACCAAGGAACACGCAACCACTGTAAAACTCTGCCTCCACAGCGCATAATGATGCTCAGAGCACGCCTAGTGACTTCAAGACTGACATCTAGGGTCCGCACGCCTGACACGATCAGGCCCAATCAGCGGTGCCGGCAGCTTGCCTTCCTGCACACGCCATCATGCCGACATGGCCAACAGGGCAGGCGGACAGCTTCCCCACACGCCTGACACAGCCTCCCAGCCACACGCAGGCTGCCACGTGGACTACTTTTGAGGGACATCCTCCCATAAAAAATACCTAGCAAAACCTCTAAGAAAGATCTCCTCTTTTCCTCTTTCTAAACAAGAACAAGAAGGCTCTTGAGATCCAAAAGGGAGAAAGGCTAGGAAGAGAAGGGGAAGATACTCCCACAAACTTGTATTTTATAACTCTTTCATCCATAGTGAAGCATCTTTCAGGCCCTTAACCCATATGATTTTTTCTCCTTATTCAAGGGGAGGTTTTTCACGTAAATTTCGGTGTTCTACTCTCTCTTTCTACATCTTTATACCCTTAAATATTTGTATTGCACCAAATCCCAAAATTTGGAACGTAACATTGGCGCCGTCTATGGGAACGCGTGATAAAAAGCCCATATGTTCCTCCCACTACAGAACAACCAGCTCATCAAAATGGTGAACAAATGGGCCCAAGTCGGCACATTAGCCCGAGACACGGCACCCTTCAACAGGTGCCTCCCATCAAACAGTATGATAAATGGCCATCCTGGTGCCTGCGTACGGAAATTGGTAGAGAAGATGGACAGTCTCTCGAGAGCGGTCCAAACTCTCCGCGCGAAGGTGGACGAGTAGTCCATGGGAACGTGCTCTAAAACTCCCCGGACAGCAGTACCCCAGGAGAAGCGGGAAGTTGCGTAAACTTCTTGCGAGCTGAGGGAATACCTCAACAAAAAGAAGACCATGGCCTAGTCCCCAACGAGGGGTGAGCTCAAAAGGCTCTGAAAGACGGTCTACGGGGCCAAGACCGGCGAAGCAAGTAAGTCGGAAGGTAGAGAAGATCCTGACCCAGGGGCGGGGGAAGGAAAAAGAAAGGATGGCATCCAATTGAAGTCCCAAGGGCCGTCCAGGCGATACAAGCCTGAACGGATTGTCCTTTGAGGAAATGAGCCATCAGACTCGACTGTCCTTAGCAAGTCTCTCACCAACATCCAAAGACAGATCCGAGACGAGGAGTTCTTGAGATGGCCCAAGGCATTAAAAAACCCAAATGGATGTGACCAATGGGAGTACTGCTATTACCATCACAGCCGTGGCCATGACACCAAAGATTGCAGGACACTACGGGTGGAGGTCGAAAGGCTGGTAATTGAGGGCTATCTCGACCGTTTTCTGCAAAGACCCGGGCAGGCTCTTGGAACAGCAAGACGTGGTCGGTCGAGCCGTTCAAAAGGCAAGGCCATTATGAGCACGGAGCGCACCTGACCGTTGACTGGGGGGCTACGCATCCCAACTTTGTAAGGGCCAGCGGAGATCAGAGCTGCCAAAGGGCCACGACCTCCAAGGAGAGCATGAGCAAGCGAGAAGGATGCTAAGGCTCAAATCTGCATCATCTAGGACTCAGGGCCTGGATGTAACGTGAAAAATTAAGATGGCCTTAGAGGCCGCTCAAAGTAACACATCTACATGAATGAAAGGGTCCCTTCAATATGTTCGTTATTATGCACTCTCATGCTCCCTCGCCGAGATCAAGGCTATTCCCAAGTCAAAGAGAGAGCAAGCCCCAAATGTCATATTCTAAAAACTCGGTCCTATCCGAGCGGCCCCAGAGGTCATATTCTAAAAATTTGATCCTATCCGAGTGGCCCCAAAGGTCGTATTCTAAGAACTCAGTCCTATCTGAGCGGCCCCAGAGGTCGTATTCTAAAAACTCAGTCCTATCCGAGCGGCCCCAAAGGTCGTATTCTAAAACCTTAGTCCTATCCGAGCGGCCCCAGATGTTATATTCTAAAAACTCGATCCTATCAGAGCGGCCCCAGAGGTCGTATTCTAAAACTCGGTCCTATCCGATCGGCCCCAGAGGCTGTATTCTAAAAACTCGATCCTATCCGAGCGGCCCTAGAGGTCGTACTCTAAAAATACAGTCCTATTCGAGCGACCCCAGAGGTTGTACTCTAAAAGCTCGGTCATATCCGAGCTGTCCCAGAGGTCATACTTTAAAAACTCAGTCCTATCCGAGCAGCCCTAGAGGTTGTATTCTAAAAAGTCGGTCATATCCTAGCGACCCCAGAGGTTGTATTCTAAAAACTCGATCCTATCCGAGCAGCCTAGAGGTTGTATTCTAAAAACTTGGTCCTATCCGAGCGGCCCCAGAGGTCGTACTATGGAAACTCGGCTTCATCCGGGTGACCCGAGAGGTCAAAAGGCAACATGATCCTTCAAGGCTCGCGCATAAAAGCTAAAGACAAGTTACTTAGCAACGCAACACAGAAAGAACAAACACTCATACAGACCAAAGCTTCAACTCAGAAAGCATAAGTTTCATTTATAAAATAAGGTTACTGTATAGTATCATACTTAAAAAAAAAAAAGAAAAGAGACAAAGTGTCACAGGAGCCCCTCTTGGCTCCCTTGTCCGCGAACCTCCTGAGCTCCAGAGGGCCCCGCCTGGTCTGTCATACCAGGCTGCTCGAGTGTAGAAGGCTCACCCTGAGGCTCTGCCTGAGAGGGTTCGGGGAAAGGCCTCCCAGCAACGCTGTACAAGTCTGCTGAACATAAGGCACTGGCATTCTTGGGATCAAGGACGGCGGCAGGAAACCACAGATGGATCAATCGCAGCACTTGGCGGCACATGCGAATACCCTCCCAGTACTTGATGTCCAATAATGGCACAATCTCCACGGTCTGCACGGATGTCCTCAATCTCTCCTCCAAACGGGCAACCCTGTCCCGGTGAAGTCTCTACTTGAGCTTGACGGTATCCTCCAAGGAGGCAACTTTCCTTTCCGCCTCAGCCAACTTCGCTTCAGCCGGTTGGGCAGCTTCCCCAGCGGTCCTCAGTGACTCCATCTCCGAGCGGGACTGGGCGACCTCCTCGACCAGCTGGCTAAGGCTCCCGGCCAAATCCTGGAGCTGCAAAATAGACAGGCACATTAGGGCGCAGGCGACAAAAAGAAAGGCAAGCAAAAAGGTAGAGAATTACCTTAGAAACCAGAGGATCGTGACTTGGCTTGCACTCCATAGGGGCCTCGAACACCTGTAGCTCACTCTCAGGAGCCACAAAAGATACCTCAGGCACACGCTCCTTAGCTGTAAAAGGCACTGAGGAGCCTGCCCCAACGTCAACATCCCTGTCATGAGGCTTCTCCTGGACATCAACAAGGAGCCCTGACGAGTATTCAGCTTGGACAGCATCAGGGTGCTCGGAAGGGTAACAAGAAGTCATGTCAACAGTGCCTGCTTCCTCGGCCTCTGCCGCCTCTCGGACTAGCTCGGCTGTCATTCCTCCCTCAGCCCCCCGAACGGAGTCCCCACCGCCTATGTCCTCGAAAGGATGGTTAATCCTGTATGAGACTTCACTAGGCAGATTAGTGGGGACTCCAGGAGTAGAATCATCATCGGAAGAATGGACGTCCGAGAGCTCCACACTCTGCACAATCATCCCTAGAGGCCCATCGAGAGGGTTAGTCGACGAGGCAGAAGCGGGACCTCCAATCCCCGAGGACTCTGGTAAAGAACCAGTCCTTGACCTCTTAAAAAGAGGGGCAATCACAGTGTTGTCATCAAAAGTGTCGTCATCATCGGACGAGGGGTACTCAACGATGGCCGCCGGACATTTTGAGCTCTCCGCGGGACAACTCTTCTTCGTGCGCTCAACAATCCCTTCAATCCTTAGAGGTTTTCCTCTCCTCCTCAGTCTTTTCTTCTTTGAGTTCTCAGGAAGAGTCTCAATGGAGGTCTCGGACTGGGGCCCCCATTTTGCTTTCTTAAAGTTCTCGGACGACAGCTAGATATTGCACTTATTCTCGTGAAAACCCCTAAGATTGTCCATCACCAGGTCCGAGAACTCATTTACTGCATCCCTCTCATCACTTGAGGGATCCGAGCAGTACTTGCTGGCCACATTTCCCAAAATAATGGGGATGTCCCAATTCTCCCGGACGCCCAGGAAAAAGAATTTATTATTTCACCTCTTGGTGGAGTCTGGGTTCCACCCGCACATCACAGAAAAGTCTGGGCGATGGGTCATTGTAATCCAATCAAGGTTATGTGTAAAACGAAATATAACCTTAAACATAAGTGCGGCCAACAACTTGTCATGACAGCGGGCAAAGACGCATAAAGAAACCAAATACTTGATCGCATTTTGTTGGAGCCTGGCAAGAGAAACGCCAAGTTCATCATTATCTGATAGAGTTCTTATGGAACGGGAAATCGGAGCCCACCCTTGAGGTGGACTTCGTACACGGTGATGAATCTGTCAATTGAACACCACACCCTCTCACAAGAATCGGGAGCTACCATAGCCATGGAGTCGGGGATCCCATACCACTCTTGAATCTCCTCGAGCCTGCTAAGCATTATTGAGGAGGCAATCTTCCTTACTCCAGGCGCCATGGAAAATGAGAAGAAAAAGACAAAAGAAGAATGAAGAACAAAGACTTCAGGATTTGGAGAGGAAACTTGGCAAAGAAAACGGAAGCAAAGGCAAAAGTGAGGAGTTGGAAGTGAGAAGGCTAGTCTATTAATATTTTTGAAATTTAAAAAGGCGCAATCATTACCCCTCACCACGTGTCGCTCAGCCATTCGCCCCAGGAAAATCGTGGCCTTGGCTTCCCGAGGCGTGTGTCAGCCGGTCAATCCAGCATTTAATGCTCTGTAGAAGCCCAAACGATGGCATTGAAAAGGTCTCAGACTCAAAAGAAGCTCTGGGACACTTCTTCACCAAACCTGGTATCACATTTCCTCTGAGGACACACATGGTCTCGGGCTAGCATCGCGAAATGCCTAAACCCAAAAGGTGGACGACCATGTTTTTACTTCCTCAGCAACGTCCTTCTCAATCCACAACGCGCACACGGACGAACTGTCACAGGAAGAGGTCAACCTCCCAAGAAAAGCAGTGATGTCATGCCAAATGGTCGAGGACCTCGAACCCTTTAGCATGGGGGGTTATGTTGGGTCTCGATATGAGGGCCCATAAAATACGACCCAAAAAGAAGGCCCAAAGACATGCCCATGGACCAAGAAAATAGGATAACCCAAGAAGCGACAAAGTACGAGAGGCCCGTTTAACCAACAGGAAGCTCGAGGACGCTACAAGGGGTTGACGTCATCAAGGAAACCCAAGAAACATCTCAGAACCCTAGCCCCATAAACTCAAGGACTAGGAAGAGGACCAGAGGACCTTCTAACAGATGAGGATAGCCTTGCGCCTCCATACAAGAAGCCAAAATGACCAGTATGTCAACTCAGATGGTACGCTGTGACCAAGAAGACCAAGGACATCAGACGTTCCTTCAGGCCCCAAATTAATCCGAGAGGTCGGCAAAGACCTGAGGATTCTTCATAAGGAACCCAAGATCCTTCAATCATTAAGAGATCAGTTAACGTCCGAGAACTGTCTCCCTCAACGAGTCCGCGAACTCACAAAGGGACAAGACACGTCGTTTAAGGACGAGGACTATTTCATACACGGCCACGAGCGCCAGCTAAGTAACTTTACTATTACCAAGGAACACGCAACCACTGCAAAACTCCGCCTCCACAGCTCATAATGATGCTCAGATCACGCATAGTCACTTCAAGACTGACATCTAGGGTCTGCACGCTTGACACGATCTGGCCCAATTAGCGGCGTCGGCAGCTTGCCTCCCTGCACACGCCAGCATGCCTGACATAGCCAGCAGGGCAGGTAGACAGCTTCCCCACGCACCTGACACAGCCTTCCAGCCACATGCAGGCTGCCACGTGACTACTCTTGAGGGACATCCTCCCACTATAAACACCTAGCAAAACCTCTAAGGAAGGGCTCCTCTTTTCCTCTTTCGAAACAAGAAGGAGAAGGCTCTTGAGATCCAAAAGGGAGAAAGGCTAGGAAGAAAAGGGGAAGATACTCCCACAAACTTATATTTTGTAACTCTTTTATCTATAGTGAAACATCTTTCAAGGCCTTGAGCATCGTGGTTTTTCCTCCTCATTCAAGGGGAGATTTTTCACGTAAACTCCGGTGTTCTACTCTCACTCTCTACATCTTTATACCCTCAAATAATTATGTTGCACCGAACCCGAAAATCTGGAACGCAACACTAAGGTATGCCATGATATATCACCCGCCAAATTTATTAAAATAGTATGATATTTAGACATATGAAGACTCTACTCAATTCTTCATAATCTTTTTAATTTCTCATTTAAGAGAAAATATTCTTAATTTTTTTACTTATAGTAGAGTTTTCCACAATCCTTTCAATAAAGTTTCATATAGTGTATAAAATTTTGCAGGAATTTACATATATAAGTTTTAAAAAATATAAAAGCTGTATTATGAAATTTTATAAACATGTGAAACTATGTATATCAAAAATTACAGAGAAAACCAAAAAATTTTATGATTCTCATATTTTCTTTCAATTGTCAAGCATGTAGCGACAAATTGATGGAGTTTTAGAACATACAAAACATATACTTAATAATTTAAGCATGTGAGAGCATTATATACAAAATTAAAACTTACAAGAGTTATATAACCATGAATTCAAGGCATGCATGCAAGAAATTATAGGGAATAATTTAATTACCAAAGTATAGGAATTAAGAACATGATTTTCATAAACATTGTAAATAATGGGAGTAAGGAATCATACATGTGAAGTACCATTGCCTCAACTATGAAAACATGTAATACTTGAGTATTTGAAACAAGAAATATTCAAGAAAATGAGGAAAGAATAGCAATAAAGGAACGAAGGCTTATACATACACTTATCTTAATTTTAATTTACCAAAATCTTATTTTGATCAACTTGAATTTGCCTTCTTTAGCTTTCTCTCTCTTTCTCTTTCTTCTCCTCTTCTCCTTCTCTCTTCTTTCTCAAATCTTTGCAGAAAATGATCAAAATTCAGCAAGACACAATATATAAAGTAAAGAAGTGCTTCAGCGTTTATCGGGCACGCGACATGTGCTATGGCCAAACATGGTGGTGCACGAGCACTGCTTTGGGCGCTGGCATTCTGTCTCATTATACATGGATGTCCATAGGGTGTGCATCGAGTTCGGCTAATTAGAAAAGCATGCTCGAGCTTTACTCAGGCGACAATTAGGCGCGACCTTCCTACCTAGAACACACATGAGCGTGCATCGGGTGCTGATTAGATATCCATCAACTCGATATAACCCAATCCAACTTTAACTTTTGACTCAAATTTTTTTTCTTATTTGATTTTAATTTTAATTATTTAAAATTCATTAATTACGATTAAAATAAAAGTTGAACTCAAACATTATATATTCTCTCATTATAGTAGTCGTCTGAACATAATTCACGGGATTCCATTGGTTAGGAAGATCACATTTGCTATGAATCCAAATATATATATATATACATATAAAGAAATCCTACCAATTCTTAATAGAATTGATGCTGCCATCCCTATGGCAGCTCCCTTTAGAGGAGTAATAAAGACCAAGTATTTTTCTGGGTAATACCTAAAAGCCCCGAACAATGGACGGCGTAAGTTGGCCATCTTGCTACTAAAACAACATATAAATGCAACAAGATGCCTCACCTTATTGGGGTGGAGTCATGCCACAAGAATCTCCAAAGCATTGAGAATCTCGATGAGCTCATGAGCAATTAGAAATTGCAAACCTCCATTTAGATGGGCCTTATATATAGTGACATAATTTTCATAGAAATGGAGGCTTTATTGTTCAGGTGTTGGGATTTGTCCAAAACACATACAACAAATACAGTGGAATAAATTTAAACACTTTATCAAATATTAACTACAAATGCTTAAATACAAAAAATATAATATTATATAATAATTTTTAACGTAAAAAATTCTTTCAAATCAAGAACAAATCACATAATAAACTCTGAATAATTTTATTATAAAAATTATAACAGTTATAAAATACCTCTTATAAGAGCCCTTATTACAACTTATTGAAAAATAGTTAAATATAGCCATCAACACACTTAGTAACGTTCAAAAGAATATACGACGAGAACATACCCAATGGTAATACATTTTAGAAATATACTAAAACAACGTATTCAATTTGAGAGAAGAATGAAACTTGAGTCGGATCTCAACCAAATATGAATCTTTTTCTCTTCTTTCTTTTCTCCTCTGTCTCTTTTGTGCGGCACCCCTTATGTTGAAATTGTTCTCAAAGCTGTTGTGTTATTCATACCACTCACACAACTTTCGCTGTTGTTAACTCTGAGAAGCTTTTACTTCAGATTACCTAAGAATCGTATCAGGATCAACTTTATAGCAATGACACACGTGAGCTTCTCATGAGCAACAGGAGTGGTCCCTTCTTTAGGCAATCAATACATGTGCCATTTAGGCATTAGTTCCACTAAAATGGGAGCTGTCTATCATGCACTTATTGGGCGTAGATACCGTTTGTTTACTGAAAATGCCTTTCGCTTGATTTCTCATCGTACAAACCTCCCCTGACCTCCAATGACCCTTGTCATTCGATTGACCCTCAACGATACTCGACTGATTTTCATATGAATATCGCGTAACTCTTCAATATTTAATCTTGCTTAGATGACCCTCAATTGATCTTCACACAAAACTCAAAAAACCTTCGGTGACCTTTATTATTTTGACAACTCTCGACTGACCCTTACACAAATATCATGAGACCCATATTTGACTTGTCCACCCTGAGTATGCCACTCGTGAACATTGTGTATCCTCCAAATGAGTCATCTATTTATTGTGGTGTTCATAATGTAGTAATTTAAAGTCTAACAAACTTCCTCTTGCAACATTATAGGGACCTCTCGCCTTTACCAGCAATCATCATCTCTTGCCATTTGCAACTTCTCCTCTATAGGGATCTCGACACTGGCCTACATAAGTTCGAATGGCAGCCACTTCCGTTCCATTGAACTTGGAGTATTCTCACTCCTCTTTGACTTCTTCACCACTAAATAATTTCTCCCCATTGTATTCCTCCTCGACCTTCTCTTTCCACCATATTGACTAATTTGCCTATCAATTACCTTGGTGTTATCCTTGACAATCGAAATCCTTATCAAGTACTGACTTAAATTCCTGTGTCCTCTCACCACAATTGAAGTACCTTTGGTAAGCCTTCATTTGCCTTTATTCCGAATGCCATGCAAAATCCCTTCTCACCAAACTTTTCAATTGAAATTACATTCAACCGGATATTTAGAGCATATTGCACACCCTTAGCATGAGTTTCATCCCGTTACTAGTCCGAAGCTAATGTTCCCGATGCCAACTATCCTCAGCGACCAATTGATACTTGTTTTTAATACCTCGCAGTCCTTGAGTATATAGGAGGTAAAAAGGAAATTCCTCGATGTCATATGGTGTGTGGACCACCACCCAACTTGTCTTGTAACTTGTAAAACTCAATGTCATCCCCATGTGAACGGTAAGAAGGTCTTCGCATGTAGTAATAGAGGTTTGATAATTTGTGTCATGATTTCTCTTCTCTTGCTGCTCACAATTGTCATCCTTACTTTACTTCATTTTGAACTAATCTCATTTCACATGACCCTTCTTACTACAATTGTAAGGTATCGGTCCCCAAGATATGGTAATAAGAAATAATGAAATTAAAATAAGTAAATCGAGGTCCAAGAACACGAAAGAAATTGAATCGGGAGGCTCGAAGATTCAGAATTGGGAGAATCAAGAACCAACGTTGTTAACCTTAAAAAATTGATCTGTAAATAAGATTCAGGTTTCAAATTATGGTAATCGCAATATATTAAATTAAGATAACAAAAATTAGATTTAAGATACGCGGGACTGTAAAGTCGGAGGCAAAATCGGGCAGCCACCTGCTGGATGGAAAATCCAACAGGTTGGCGCTTGCCGGGCGCTCAAGAACATGGCAGGCGCCAATCCAAGGGGCACTGCACCCGAAGCGCGCTAGCTAGGCACTCGAACGCGGGCCTATTATAAGGCCGCGTAAGTTTCTTTTCGCATCATTTTTACGCGGCTTCCATGAGAAATGAGAGAGAGAGAGGGTGGGAGAAGAGAGAGATGGAGGAATCCGAGGCTCCTGAATCCGATTCCGAGCTTGAGCTAGTTGGAGAAGTGATAGATCGGGTCGAGGCAAGTACACCAATACCCTCCTCTTTCATTCTCTTACAATTTTGTCTTATTTTTTTCTAGTATACTCGTTTTGATACCCGATTAAAGTAATATTATGTATTTTCCATGGCTTGAGTATGCACATATGTAAATTTTGTATCCAAATTCCTAATTTTTGCCAATTTTTTGCACCAAAACCCTAACACTGTGCCTGGACGTTTTTACCCACGGATTTTTAAAACTTTTGCCTAAATTGGGTCTAAAATATCATTACCCATAGCTTGTGCATGTTAATTTATTGATTGGGTATCCGTTTTGATGGTTTTATGTAGATTTTCATTCGTCAAAACCCTAACTCATACTCGGATCATGTTTAACGGTTTAATTTGAGTTTTATACATGATTTAGCTTTAATTATGATTTACCTATGTCATGAAAGTGGAGAATTTCTAGTTGGGTGTCCGATTTTACACATACGGACCCCCATCACCCGTGCACGCATTGTTCATCCGAGGCTATTGAGCAATATTTTACTTAATTTCACCATATTTAATTGTTACATGAGTTATATATATTTGCATATGCTTAATTATATGTTCCAGAAAATATTATTTTAATCAATTGTGAAGGGTATTTCATTCGGAAGCTCTAAAATCATATTCGGCCTGACTTGGCAAGAGATTTATGATTCTTCCATGCATCATGTTAAATTATGCATATAATTAAAGTCATCTGAAAACTTAAAGTATGAAAAAAATATTTCTGTATCTGTATATATTTATATATGTGTGTGTGTGTGTGTGTATGTATATATGTATGTATATATATATATGTGTGTGTGTGTGTGTGTGTGTAAGTATATATGTATATATATGAATGTTACAGGATATGCAAAGCTTTTAAGGGGCTCCATAATTTGTTATATCTGATAATCCGTTCTCCAGGGAGTGAGAACTCTGTATAAGAATTTAGTGAACCTTTCCTTAAAGAATAAGTAATTTTGAAATTTGGAGTAAGGATTTGTATTTCTGATGGTAGTATTTCATGACATACCTTAGGATATTTCAGTAGTATATTGAGGAATGCTCCTTAACCATGGGAGATACTCCGGTGGTATATCTATTATCTGGCCCTATATATTGGTAAAAAATATACCATCCACCACTGAATGTTAAAATTAAAATATCGTGGCAGTGCCTTTGAATGTGTGAGGTATATACACATTTATTTTCTTGATTGTCTACTCCGTTGTCTGTGAGGCCCACTAACTTAGATTCGAAAAGATAATGAAGAATTTTGTATGATTTAGAACCTGAAAGAATCAAAGATAAAATGTGGAAAGCTATTTGTATTTTAGAAACGTATTTGATCATGTTTTACGTTACACATTATAAATCATGTTTCTGGTTCCTTCCTTTTGGTTATATTGTATATACTACGTATATTTTTGCTATATTGTGCACTGTTGAGTTTTAGGCTCACTCCTTACTGTTTTTTCCTTCCTTCAGATTAGTACAGGCTTGCACCCGAATGAGCTGAGTAGATGTTAGAAGATGGTTAGTCGTGTGACTTGAATGATCATGTCGAAGACTTAATGCTTTGGGATTTCGTACACTTTAGTAAAGGCTATATATATATATATATATTTCAGTTGGTCTTGTTGTTGTATTTTGTAAAAATGATTGATGATTAGATAGTATAGTCCACTATGTATAGATGTATATGTATATATTTTTACAGGTTATTATGATTTGTTTCAGGTACCTAGTGGCACTTTTCTGTGTCCGATATTGTGTCTGGAGATATAATGTTGGAGCCACGGAATGATTGTAGCAGTTTTAGGATCTTATGTTGGTTAGTTATGTTGTCTGGATGTTGGAGTTTAAATTTGATGGATTTTTTAATATGTTGAGATTGTATAATTGTTGTACAGGTTTGTATTTATTTGGTGGCCATTTTTTTGCCAAATCTCTGTCAGATTTTCAGTAGAAAATTCGGTCGGTCACACTACCCATGGGTCTAAATAGTGATTAATATAGCTCAAAGTTATCGAAAGTTTAATACCTAATTTTTCATTTAATTTATTTTGGTCATATGTGTTATTTTGAAAATGTTGGATGCTTTAGAATTGAATATATATTGTACAAATTTTAAGATATTTGAATCAGCTAGTTGGTGCTTAAAGTCCACCCGAGTGGCACCTGAGCAGCATTTGCTGTGGGCTTGCGCCCAAGGTGCACTCGAGTTAAGAGTTATGCTCAAGCACTGTTTTTTAAGAGGAGGGCGCTTGAGGTGTGCCTGTGTGGAACTCGAGTGCTGATTTGGATATAAAAGGAGGGAGCAACGCCACTATGTAGGCATTCACGTGGGAGAAGGAAGAAAGAAGAGAGAGAGGAAAAGGAGGAGGAGAGAGGAAGAAGAGAAGTAATAGATTAGAGTATTCTTTTATCCAATCTGTTTGGTAAGAGATTGAAGTATCTATAAGCCTTATCCTCGGTCTGTTTTAGTGTATGATATGTTGTGCTTCTGTTATGGAGGTTTGATGTTTATGCATATTATTTTTATTTAGCTCACATGTTTTTTTTGAACATGCATGATACTTTTACCGATTATTTAGGGATTTTATTTTGGTTTTACAAATATTTGAGGGTTTATTATTTTATAAAAAATGGATAAATATTTAAAATTGTATATTTATGCATATATTTGTATGGAAATGTGCATGAAACCCGTATGGGCTTTACATTAGTAATCATGTATAGTTGCCTGAAGATCAAGGTCACTACTTCTGATATCTGTTATTTGATTTGTATTTATTCCTCTCCCGATAGGGAGAGCTCTATTCCCGATGAAAAAATATCTGTAAATCCCTTTTTCCACTGACAAGAAAAGACTTTGTTTGTAACTGACCCATCGTGTCTGTATTTTAATAAGAACCATCGTAAATGAATTAAAAAAAACTAATATATTCAGACGTCCTAATATATGTATTAAATTTGAAAATTGCACCTAAAATCACAGGTGACAAAATATTGAGTGCGAGTTCCTTATCTATGGGAGACCGAGTACATTGATTGTTATACCTACAAGTCTAAATAATAGATGACTTTAATTTAAGGCTATTGAGAATATGTATAATCTTTTCTCAAATTGGTTTATTGGCCTTTAGTTCTTTGATTTCATGCATACTTTATATTTATACATGAATTTGTATTTGGACTATGATTTGAGATTCGTAGTTTGTCCAAATATGGGATTTGGCTAGTCTCGTATATCTGACATATGATTTAATTCTGGAACTTATTTGATTCTTATGTAATTTCATTTCGGACACTGATTATGTTAATATGATTTTGATCTAGACTCTGTTTTGATCAGGTTCTGCTTCAGTATATGGATTATGATATGATTTGATGATCTAATTTTGCTTCAGATCACTTCTATTTTGTATACATTTCGATGCAAGTATATTTTGATCTAATATACGATTTGAGTACAAGACTACCATCAACTTTCTAATATCGAATTTGTATTTGTTATCCATTTTAATGTATTTATGGATCCTCCCTATGATTTGTCAAATATATTTGTTTATATATATATAATATGATATTTGCTAAATTCTAGGCTCACATTTTTTGTTTCTTATCCATTCAGAGTAGAGAGCTTGAATATCTTGTAGGAGTCAGACGTGATCTGACGTGGAATCATTTATTTTGATGAGTTTAGTTTTATTTTCTGATTGGACATGTATCAAACGTACTCTGGATATTTGAGTTCAGTTGGATGTAGACCTTTGGATATGTATTTGGTGTATTTTTGGATCTGAATTATTTAACGAATTATGAAGCCACCTAATTTAGGTGTTTGACTAGAGGTGGGTCCCGTCTTTAATCTTTTAAATCTGAATCTTGCACCCCACAACTAACAAATAAGAGATCAGAGGATGACGAGACTCGCTTTGAGGTATGTCTTCTGATATTTAAGTTAGAAATCTTTCTTAGTCGAATAGAAAAATGAGAGTGTTAGAGACATTTGTCTAATTGGCATATTCCGTGACCGTATGTATTACTTATCGATGTCGGGTTGTGGGTTGTCGG
>JAOVVI020004089.1:0-13167 GCA_028571085.2 Nepenthes alata | reverse complement strand
CTCGGCACAGATGGTTTGCCTGCTCCAAGCCTACTGTGCCTTAGCACTGGCGACGTTGACCCGACGCTCCATCTCCTCAGTGTCTAGATTCATGTGCATTTTCCCCGTGTGAGCTATCTCGGACTCTCACAAATGCACAACCTCCATCACCGCATGGGGAACCCCCCATGACTACCAAGCAAAAAAGAGTGATCATACAGGCTATAGCGAAAAAAGCACTGGACACTGAAATCTGCTAAGCCCTACCTCACAGGAAGGCGAAAGGACTCGATGAGAGGACCCAATAGACTCGAAACTAGGAGGCACCCTCAGAGAATCTAGGGGCTCAAGAATTGGGGCGTTCTTGTGATACCCCTCCTCGACAACAACCACACTTGCTGAGTCACCTCCTTAGATGTCCTTCGTCATGTGCTCATTGTCGCTTCCCCCCTCAGTCGAGGGCGCCAAGGCAATAGAGGGCAATGAAGCAAGCAAAGTAGGAATATCATCGACGTCTTGATGAGCCATTAACAACCAGAAGAAGGAACAAAGAGCAAAGGGTAGAGACATTCGAAAAGATAAAGAATGCCAAAAGCAAGCGAGGAATCAGCGCTTAAATAACCATACGTCCCAACCTGGAAACGGTGTCATTCGAAGACACTAGAGCAATGTGTGCCCATAATAGCCATGACGTGTGCCCTTACCTTAGCGTGCAGCAGTGCGTCTTCTCGTTGGCACCATTATAATGTGTGACGTTTCACCTTCTCTCGTGTTTTGCTGGTTACCAATGCACCCCGACTGACATGGCAATGGCATAGACGAGTTAATGATGCCCTGACGCACTGTTTCCACAAGATGGAAAGCCGACAATACCCAGCCCTGGTGGACTCAAGGTTGATCTGACTTGCCGATGCCCTATAGAGCATTAGGGCAAACAACCGTGAGTCGGACCACCATAAGACCGAGGCTCCAACAACCTAAACTATCAAGTTATAAAGAAGTCAAGTGGCAAAAGTGAAGCGACGGAAGGTATTTGGCTCTGACAGGCTTGAGGTGGGCTCGGTCGACCCTTGTCCCTATCGAGCATGGGGACTAACTGCCATGAGCCAAACCGCTAGAAGAACGAGTTGTCTGAGAACCAAACTATCAAACCGACATAGCCCAAGCAATCGAAGACAACTTCCAAATGCTTCAATTATTCATGCTATGCAATAATATTGGAGCCATGTGACAAAGTTAAAAAAAGCTCAGTAGTTCCATTCATTCATTTTACAAAGTACAAAACCCACGGCGGCAGGTGTACAACTCAGGAGGAAAGAAAAAGAGTACATGGGACAACGATCCGATAACTAAAACCCTGCTCTACCGGGACGAGTACCCGAAGGAAAAATAGGTACATGACCTTGGAATGAAATCTCAACGGCTAGAGAAGCACGTTCGGGACAGTTAAGGGGATAAGGCTATTGAAGTAGGATGTGCATGCCAAAGCCCTCCCTTGTTAGAGCGAGGTATTAGACACCTGCTCTCACCTGTGAGGTGACCAGTGAAGATCATCCACCCAGGAAAGCCATAGCCATGAAAACTAGAGTCAGTACCAGGCCCAACATGGCAACGACGGCCCAAACCCAAGGTGGACTTAGAAAGCTCCTCCTCAAGCAAGCACCAATAGTCACATGGGCTACAGATGGAGTGTCCGTCTAGCTTGATGAGAAAAAGAAGAAGAGACATTTTTCCCCACCACAACCGGACCACCACTCCACTCAGTTGCCTCAGTGAGGACTATGTGCCGCCAGCTGGGAGAAACATTTAACAGTGACCCTATACTCTAGCCTCCTTCATTCCGACGTGAGATCATTCAAGGTGCGAAAATCAGGACCCTATATCTCAAAACTTCCTTCGATCCCGACCAATAGCAGTATAGGCTTCGTGCCTACTCCAATCCCTCACATTAGTTGGCTAAGGGGAGAATGGTTTATGAAGTAAGGAACAGGAAGCCCTCCACTTATAGCCAAGGGAGGAAATCAACAAGCCATTATTGCAGAAGATAGCGTCTACTCGTGCTGGCCGTGGAGAGCCAAATCAGCACAAAATCCTGCTAAGTTGGGCCAAAATCCGCAGGATGAATGGGGAAGGGACACGTGTATGGACATGCACGATGACACCCCATCATTACATGCTTGGGGTTAAAATTTTAAATCTCCCAATATGGGAGGCTTGTGATCGGTCTAGTACCGTAAGCCAGCCCAGAGTCCAAACTGTAGCAGATGGACAGCCCATCAGAAACTCCTTCAAGCCTAGTGTAAAGCCCATCTAGTAGCCCATGTAACTTGGCCCACGCAGCTCATTGGCTCCCACTCAACCAGCAAGCCCATGTGACCCCGCTAACGGATGGGCTACAGTGACCGCACAACAACCTAGCCTATTAGTGCCAACCCAGCAAATCTTCTCCCAGGGATTGTGCACTGCCTAAAATGGAAAAAGCTGCTCAACGAATCTTCCTCAAAAAGGGAGTGACCATAACTACAGCCAGAGGATCACCTAGAGAAGGAAAGAATATTTATCGACAGCCATGGTTGCCTTTTCAGGCAACCACGATCGCAGGACAGCTTAGCCATAGTGCCCAAGCAGCTCTTGTCTTATTTATTGCCTTTCCTTTGCATAAGGGAAAGGGCATTCAGGAGCCCAAAGAGAAGAGAACTGTGACAGACCAGATTATTCTCCACCGAAGAACCTCCCTCATTAACATATAAGGACAAACTGAGGATATAATAATCATAAATTCTACAGAAAATTGGGCAGAGTTCCGTTTGTAAATTAGACATTCCCAAAATACAAACACCTGAATAACGCAACCCTGCACAATAATCTACAAATAATTCTCAATTAAAATCCTACGGCAACAACACAGGATCAAAACACCACCACAACCAAGGTGGCACCGGCGACAATAACCCAGATGACACCGGCGAGGAAGGATGCCAACTAGGAACCCCGACATCTCCATAAGATAAAACCTGCGGAAGCATATAAACCATAATACACAGCGGACTAATACATATGTATCATCCATCATCTACTAGAATAAGTTAACTCCAAACAAGTTTCCAAATACAAAAGCCAAACTCAAAATATTCTTGGCATACATCTAGCCAATCCAAGACCAAGTCCCGAGCCAAGGACGCAAGACTGCTAGCTATCGAGCTTCTAGGGTTCACGCTGACTCATCAGGCATCAAGGCGTTCTCATCTGAAAAATATAAAGCAAGGGTGAGCGTAAAGCCCAGCAAATGAAATCATATCCCACTAACTAACAACAGGCGATGGTACTGAAAAGAAAGCGCATAGAAACAGTACAATGAGACACCAGAGAGAGGGAAGAACTTGAGATTATCTGGTTCATTTTATTCATCTTTATTTAGACTTTTATCTTTGCGGACCCTGGAGCTAGTAGATCGTACTAGCCAACGAAGTAAGAGAACGAGGAAAGTAATGTGTTCGCTACACATTCTAAAGCCACGGCTACATTCTTAGGTCGGTAGCACATGACCACTGGTTGCATCCATGCAACAATCAACGAACAACTACATCTCACAATGTAGTGTTCAACAGACATGCCCCACACCCCCGGGGACCAGGGCATTTTACGTTCTTCCACAGTAGTTTTCTAAAACGTACCATGTACATCACCCGCTCCACGAGCGGCCAGAATACGTGACCAAGTAATCCTCGGGTTCACACTGTGATGAACATGGTATGCTAAAGATTACTACCCCTACGAATCAGGGTCCTAGTTTCAAGATTAGTTCAACACTTGGAGAGGAAAATCCATATTTACCACACACGTTCACAACTCGGGAAATCTTAATCCCATCACAACATCTCCAATCCAGGAGATCACATCATCAAACACATCTCCAATCGGAAGATTATAACATCACAAGACACAATGTGGATTCTCTTCCATTCACTTCCTCAGTTCACAACATTCTGTGGGACTCACTTCCCTTATTCACATCTGTGGGATTCAAATCCCTTAATCACAACAATCATCCTAGTTTATGAAAGAGATTAGATTCCATGCCTCTGATTATCACATATCACTTTGAAACCTCCGGGAGTCATTCCCTTGCCTTTAGCACACAGATACACATTTCTAATCTTAAATTTATGTTTAAATAATTAAACGTTACTTCCATAACAATTATGAAGGCATATCACTTACATTTCTCATTTTGTTTTGGGTGAACGTTATCAGATTTCTTTTTGAACACCCGGACGCCATGAACAGTTCGATACTTGAGGGATCGGACGTCCGGTGGACACGTGCGCACAATTCGTACACTATATTTCACATTTTGGGCTCGATTCAATTTAACACGATGATAAAAGTATGCAACTTTCCTCTCATTTTTGGAAAACGGTAACGGGAAACTTTTAAGGCTCTCGGATGCCACGAACGGGTCAAATCTTACGGGATCCGACATCCGATCGATATATACAAACAACTAGGATACGGGGATTCATATTCTAGGGTCATTTCATTATTTTACGAATGTGACAACATGCAATTATCACCTCCAATCTCGGGTGAATAGTAATAGTGCCCATTTAGCGGGCTCAGACGCCGCGAACAGTTTAAAACGTGCAAAATTGAACCCACAGCCGACATATATCCATCATTGGCATGCAGGGATTCATATTTTGAGGTCAATTTTATGATACAACCCGAACAAATCCGACACGATTCGTACAAACAACTACATATTCTTGGACCTCGAGGCATGGGTTTCAAGATTCTAACGTTCACGGTGGGTATTGACACAAAATACCAAATGAAATCATACAAAATATTGAAAGAGAACGATATGTGGGTATGAGAGCACTTGCCTAAACGTGTGCTTTCACTTTTATATCTGGCTCTCAGATGGATTTGGACTCCCAGGACTCGATCTCCCTTCTTCTCTCTCTAAAACTGGCGCTCCCTCTCTCTCTAATACCCTAGACCCGTGCCAAAATGAGAGGAGAGAAGGCACGGCGCATATTTATACCGCGCCCACCGCTTGAGCTGCGCTCCAGCGGCCAGCGGGTGACCGTGCCAATGGCTGACGCGGTGCTGGTTCTGCCTTTTTTGCTTGAGCCCAGCTCGAGCGGCCAGAGGGCAGGGGAGCTAATGAGAATTGCGCTCGAGCCACGACTTGAGCACCCAGCAGGCGCAAGCCTGCTGGCCAAGCATCAGCAGCCCGAACCCGAACACTTTCCTAATTTTTCTTCCGATATTAAACCTTATTTATTCCATAGGATTAGTATTGATAATTAACATACTAATCACCTCATCATTATCAAGTTCTTAAACCCGAAACATCAAACGCGCCCTTCGTGCGCTCTCTACTCACTCGACCTTAAAAACCAAAATGGACCCCGCTCGCTGTGCGCCGTCTCGCGCTCAAGCGCACGTAGGGTTTCTCCTGAAACTCTTCGTGCGCCCGCTGTGCTCTCTGGCTGCGCTCGAGCGTGCTGGCAACGGGAATATTTTTGAATGTGTTATTTGAGACCTTTATAAATACTTGGCTTATGTTTTTGGAACCATAAGCAAGGAGTCAGAAAGGGACTCTTGGAAGATCATTTTTCGTGCCTCACTTAAGAAGAAAGTTGTTCATACTCCATTGATCTTGCCTCTTTTAAAAAAACTAAAAGTTACAACTTTGAGCCTCATGTCTAACTAGTTTTCTCTATCTTTTTTACTTACCTTACAAACACTTCAATCCTTCTACCTTCGTTGGAGACGTCTGTGAGTTGAAAAAGGAGACTCGCTCGGGTTCGGTAATTCAAGTAGCTAGAGAGGAAAGATTAACGTGAAGACCGAAAGGTGTCCGGTTCCGTTGTCGCGGGCAAATCCAAGGAGTTCCTTGGTGATCATAAGACGGGAGTAAGTCGGCTAGGTTATCGCATCATTACCACCCGGGTTATAAGTTAATTTTTATTGTGTATTACTTTCCTGGCAGTTAAAGTCCGGAGGATTTTTTTTATTACCGTGGGTATCGAGTTTTTCCTTCGTCATCAAAAATCGTGTCTTTTTATTACTACTTATACTCATTTATACTTTACATGATTGTTAGTATCATTAGCATCTAGAACTAAATATCCTTTACGTGTATTGGATATTTATTATTTATTACTTTCGCTATATTTATCGGGATCGAAACTTGATTGTATCACGTTAGCACAAAAAGTGCTTTTTCACTTTGCATTTAGGAAGACCTCTATCCAGGCGCCATGCCCTCCATCCGGGCTCCATGCCCACCATCCAGGAGGCTTTCGCTCCTTCCAGGAGGCCCTCCATCCAGGAGCTTAATCCTCTATCTCCTCTAAGCTGCCCCTCAACCGAGCGCACCTCTAAACCACCCTCAGCAGAGCGCACCTCCAAGTCATCCCTAACTGAGCGCACCTCCAAGTCATCCCTAACTGAGCGCACCTCTAATCTGCCCCCTAGTTTGACACACTTCTAAATTGTCCCTCAACCATACAAATCTATAAGCCACCCTCAGTCGAGCACATTCATACTTAATCTTTCATCGCATGCATCGACGCATTTCTAATATTCTCGCATCTTTATATCTGTTGAGAAAGATTTTTAATTTGAATGTCGGAAGATAAATAAAAAAATGAGTCCTACCAATACTTTGACTTTTTGTTTATTAGTCGAGTTGCATATGACGTAGGTTATCAAAAATGGACATCAGACCCGCCTGAGTTTGACCCAACTGTAATATTTTAAAATTTAGGAGGTCTAATAAATTATTATACATGAAATAAAAAGCTTTCAAATAATCTGGGCATGACAAATCCAAATACACTGGATCCGATAAAATAGAACTCACTGAGGACCTCATCGGACTACTATCTAGTAAATAATATATATGACCCGTTCAGACACATCGTAAGAGAGACATCTAAATAAAATATCAACTCATGTACATAACATATATAAATTCAGTTGTACTTATTACAAATTCCAAAGGCCTATTTTTGACCAATTATCAATATCTAAAATAAAATTCATAACAAACCCATCCAAATAGTAAGAGAATACAACCATTGCCAACTAAATCATACGAATGTTAAACTCATTGAGTCATGTGACGCCGTATCTAATCTCATTTAACTCCTACAAACGATTTCAACTCTCTACGTATCTGAAGAGATGAAAACATGAACACATGAGTCGGAGGCTCAACAAGTATTGGTATAACATGCACAAAGAAACTTATACAAAATCAAAGGCAGAGTTCAAAATCAAATGTCAAAAACAGATAGCAAATGCAAATCCAAATATCCTTCATCACACCGAAATAGAAACACATAACAAAAGCATCATTACACCCATATGACGGAAGACACCACATACCCATATAATAGAAGCCAACGCATACCCATATGATGGAGAATAGAATCCAAATATGCATATCATAACGGCTACATTTTAGGCCATTAGCTTTAGGCCATCCCGTAACATTAGCTATTAACCCTACTATATTTTAGACTTGAAGCTGTCGATCATCTCACATCATTGTCGACTAACCCGACTATATTTTAGGTTTACAACTCTTAACCATCTCACATCATTTACTATCAGCCCAACTATATTTTAGGCTCATAGCTCTCGACCATATTATATCCTTGGCTATCAGCCCGATGATATTTTAAACTTATAACTCTCGACCATTTCATATCATTGGCTATCAGTCCGATTATATTTTAGACCTATAATTCTTGACTATTTCATATCATTGGCTATCGGTGCGGTTATATTTCAGGCTTACAACTCTCAGCCATTTCATATCATTAGCTCCATTAACCAGCTAAATTTTAAGCCTCCAGCACTCGCCCATCCTATTTCCAATATCGACTGTATTTTTGGCCTATAATTCTCAGCCATTACTTTTTTAATAATGGTTGTATTTTAGGCCTATAACTCTCGGTCATCATACATCAACCCACTAGAGCCACGAATCGCCATGAACTCACACATACACTGACTCACAGAGTCTAAGACCCGTCCCATTCTTCGTACAACATACTAATATAAAATATGCATGTATAGCATATCTAAAGCTAAAATAAATCAAAGATAGGGCAAGAGGATACTTACTTCGACCTTATACTCTACAGATCAGAAGAAAGGATGCTCTGAAATACCAGAATCGTATTTTTCCTCACCTATCAGTGCATCCTTTCGCTCTCTACCCGTACGATTTCTCTCTCCCCACTATGCGCAGTCTTGCCGCACACGCTACTGCCTTTGCTACCTCCACCAGCCATCGTCGACCTTCCTAACGTACTTTCTCTCTACTCATCGATGTGCCACTTGCATCTCTGCCCTTCATACTAGGCGCTCCTCTACGCCGCTCCTCTGCAGTGCCACCCACAAGTGCGCCGTCTCTTTCTTTCCATATTATCCCTTCTACTTCCCCTCCTCTTCTCCCCCTTCCTCCTCCCCGCACAAAACCGTACTGCCCCTTTTCTCCCCTGTCTCCTCTCTTCTCTATCCTTCCCCTTTGGGCAATCCTCCCAAAATCATACATGCAAGTAAGGACTTGGCATCAACAAAGAAAAATGAAGAATTTTCTTAGCTCAATTTCATGCATCTCCTTCGGTGACGATGGTGGTGGGTTCCCCTTCGACTTATCATTATACCACCTCGTTTCTTGACCAGTTATGGCAACGACGCCTCCCCCATTCGCCAACAATCGACCATCGTGCAACCGGTGTGCCACCTTCCCCTTCCTCTCCTTTTCTTTATTTTTCTTCTACTGCCTGCTTTCTCTTTTTCTCTTATTATTATTATTATTATTATTATTATTGTTGTTATTGTTGTTGTTGTATTTTCTATTTTCCTCTTCTTTCCTTTGATAGTCTACTCAACACTCGGATGCCAACACCAATGCTCCTCGAGCACGAGCCCAACTAATTTGAATATCCTCCAAAATTTTTACAATATAAAAATATATAATTTTATCACATTTAAATTATCTAAAATAATAAATACACCCAAAATAATAATTTTTATCTAAAATAAATAAAATAGAGATTTAGGATATTATACCAATCGATGAAGACCAAGAGGCCCCCTAATCCGTCCAAGAATCCAAATTCAGGGATGTATCATTGACGCCATCTGTGAGAACGACTGAAAAATATTCCATCGCAACTACAAAAGTAAGCACGGTCAACATTCCAGGCATGAGCCGATGCACCCATTGGAGATGTCACCGACATGGCGACAACCCCTTCGTGGGTTGCTGTGCGAACGGTAGGCTGACTCCAAGTATGCAAACATTCACAGCCTAGGTCGATGTTCTGACCCTATTAGCCCCAGACCATCCGCATCTTTCTGAAGGTGCGACACTAGGGGATCCACCCTCGATCTTCAAACGATCAGAGAGAGTCAGCAACCTCAGAGGATCCAGCGGCTGATGATCTCAAGGGCCAGGCAGTTTCGAGCGACAAGGCCCAACCTCAATCGAACAGCTGACCGAGTCGCTAGAGGCAGGTAGAATAGTAGCACACCCTCAGCTGCCATGAAAAATCTCATCTGCCTAACGACCTCGGCATTTGGGAGGATCCAAGCGATAGGGCCCACTCTCGACAGAAAGATTGACACCATCTCGAAACATAGGACAAAAGCCCATAGCGGTGACACCTTTGCTAGATTTGAGACGACCGATAGCACTCCGCCTACAAAGACAACTCCTACAACACCAGTGGATGCTAAATAGATCTCTCGCCAAGGCAAGAGGATTGACCCAAAAAGAGCTTCTAAAGTGTTCGGCCTTCTACTTTTGAAAGGCCTAAACTTGGGGATTGACAAGGGGAATCCCGTAGCAATGCCTCTCCTCCGTACTTTGCAGAGCAGCAGGTTCTATATAAGCTATCGCAATGCTCACAGTAAGAGGCTCGACAAACTCAACCCGCAATCTATCGCCTCGCAGCAAGCGTCATCCAGCCAAGAGTCGTACCAGTTCAAGTTGCCTAAGGTTGTATCGATCGACAACGGAACCTGAGTTACTAGCCATCGGACCACTCAGCTCAGCAATAAAGCACTGCCTAGCTAGTCAATAGTGGAGGACCAAGTCCGACGGAGCGTAGAGGCCATAGGCCAAAGAACCTTCCGGGACATCTCGATGACCCTCTAAAGCGGTGCACGGTAGCCGAGCACCCATGACAATAAACTAATCACAAGGATGCTGCACGCCATCCACCTCAAAGAGCCTATGACAATTCCATGCCAAATCCAGACAAGTATTGCATGCATCATACTACTTACTCAAATCACGTTGTTATTGTCATTTTCTCTGCCCATACTAGTGCTTGCATTACATTGTATAAAATTAAACGACCTAAATTGCCCATAAGTCAAGTGAATACTCGCGCATCTGTAGTACGACTTTCGAGCGGTCAATGATCCTCAGTCCTGTTCCGAGAAGCCCATGTACAGTCGTATTTAAACCTCGATTCTGTATCAAGCAGCACATATGTGGTCGTACTTGAACCTTGGTCCTATTACTAAGCGGCCCATATGAAATCAGACTTGAACCTTGGTCCCATCACCGTGCAGCCCAAACGCGGTCGAATACCAAACCTTATGGGGCTTCTTCAGGCATGCGTACAATAACTCCCACCTGAAGGGACGAGCACTATAAGTCTATGATGGTCGGCGGACCCGGACCTGATGCGTAAAAGTTACGACGTCCTCCAATAAGACCGAGTGTCTAACAGGTACATGCGAACGATAGCCTAGGCTAGTAAAAGCCTGGTGACGATAGCCACAAGGCTTAGCTGGTAACAACATTCCTCGGTGCCATAACCTCATTTAGGCAAGGGCGAGCACAGCCCAAAGCGCACGTCTAGGACAACCCCTAGCAACGACAACAATAGTTGCGCTCACTTAGCTCTCCATCTTTCTCACCGCTCACTCCCAAAGTGCACCCTCACAGTAATGCAATTTGATCTCAAGCCCGAGATTTCACCTCGGCAAGCTCTTAGACCATGCCTAAGGCTTAGGCAGCCTTCAGTCAAAGTGAGCGGCTAGCATCGGACCCTACGATGCCTCAACAACAATAACTGAAGGACGTAGTTGGCGAACAAAAAAGCATAAGAAGAAAAAGTCTCGTGCACAGTAAGGACATCAGCAATGATGGCCACAATGGTCTAGCTACATGTTTGAGCAACAATAGGCTCCAGTACTACTCATGCCCAGGAAGCCAACCGGAAAATCCAGAGCCACCACAAAGATTATTCGCCTACGGAAGCTAACACCCTCTTGAAACCGCTCCTTCGGCATCAGGGCATCTACTCGAGCCACAGTGAAGACAAGATAGATCGGCATCTACTCGATATTTCCTTCTTTCTCTTTTTCTCACACTGAAGGCGCTCACTGGTCAAGAATTGCAAGTGGTGATTTATTTGCTTTCTGTCTCTCATTGTAAACTTTAAAGTTATTTGTGCACTTTATAATGATGTTAGGCCATACTCGAACACTTTTGAACTTGACACCTCCGCACTATTCGACATCAGTGCCCGATTGCTCCTTAGCATCGGCACCCCAGGTGCTCCTCAGCCTGAACACCCGATCACCCTTAGACCTTAACATTCGATCACCCCTCGATCTTGACATCCAGTGGCCCCTTAGACTCAGCACCCCAGGTACTCCTCGTCTTGGCACCCAGTCGCCCCTTAGCCTCAACATTCGGTTGCGCCTCGGCCTCAACTTTGCCTATCCTTCAGACTTGGCACCCCGTCACCCCTCGACTAGACATCCGGTCCCCCCCTTGAATCAGGTCTCCCTCAGCCTCGACATGCAATTGCCTCTCGGTCTCCACATCCTGTTGCCCTTAAAACTCGGTACCCAATTGCCCCTTGGGCTCAACAACCAATTTCCCATTGGACTAAGCACCTGATTGCCCCTTGGACTCAGAAACCTAAATGTTTCCCCTCGGTGCTTGAGCAAGAAATCCCTAGGCCCCTAGTCACGCTGGCGAACACTCCAACTTTCACACAAACCTTGTACGACTTTTCGATAATCATTTATTTATTATGACACCCATAAGAAAATGACCAAAATTTATGAGACTTAAAGCTTGGAGGGGCCCCCAAAGCCCCCTGGGGATCAAGAAATAGGTCATCCGAGCGACACCCCCGTTCAGCGGTTGTCGCACCCGATGAGTCGCTCCCTCTGACTTCCTCTATCGTTCTCACGTCATCGCTTCCCTACTCAATTGAAGGCCGAGCAGAAGTAGAAGATGGCGCTACCCGCACCACAGCAATCAGATTTGGAGAATCATAAATTCTTCAACGAGCCATCGAGAGGGCAAAGGAAAAAAGATGGCAAAATGAGGAAGAGATACCTGAAAAGCCAAGAATGAGGCAACAACTGGGGATCTGTGCCCAGATTGATGTCCAACACCCCAGTCTCGTAACGATGTCATTTGAAGACATCAAAGGCCCGCGACACATGCCCTCACCCTTGGGTGCTACAGCACGTCTTATCATTGCCTCATGATGATGATCAACGCAACATCCCCCATACAGAGCGCTGACTACTAGCAGTGCCAGTCATAATTGTCAGGTTCTGGATTTAAGAACTTGGTTTTAATGAGGAGATTAGTATGTTAATGATCAATATTAATCCTATGGATCGATTACGGTTGGGTATCGAAAGAAAATTTGAGAAAAGTATTCGGATCTGGGATACCAAAGCCCTACCAGCAGGCTAGCGCCTGCTGGGTGCTCGAGCCGTGGGATTTTGGGGATTTCTCATTTTCTGACCGTGTATCATGAAATTGACCCCAGAATATGAATTCCCACATCCCAATGATGTATATATATCGACCGCAGGTCCGATCTTGTACGTTTTTGACCAGTTCGCGGCGTCCGAGCCCTCTAAACGGGCACTGTTACTGTTCACCCGAGATCAGAGGTGGAAAATACATATTTTCACCTTCGTGGAACGTTGAAAGGATCCTAGAAAATAAATCCCCGTGTTCCAAACATTTGTATATATCAACCGGATGCCAAATCCCGCAAGATTTGACCCATCCGTGGCATCTGGGAGCCTTGAAAGAATTTTGTAATTGTTAATCCAAAAGTGAATGAGAAGTTGCATACTTCCACCCTCGTGTTAAGATAAATC
>JAOVVI020004088.1:0-18128 GCA_028571085.2 Nepenthes alata | reverse complement strand
ATTCTGTAACACTTCATTCGACAACTCTTTATATTCATAAATAATAAGTCTGAGGGGCTCTCCTTTTTATTAGATCGACCTTTTGGAATGAAATCATCTCTTAAATTTATGCTCGCGATATTAAACATTGAGACTCTAAACGGGAAAAAAGGTCCATATTTTTTAACTAATATAAAATAGGTTGATGACATTTTCATGACTCATCCTTGCTTTATATTAGTGATTTTTGTAAAATTTTATTCTATATGACCTATAAAAATTTAGGTAGAAATTTGTAAGTATTTTGAAATAATAATACTTGAAATATACCTTAGGGATAAACAGATTCATCACTGAGTTTTTATTTTTATTTTAAAAAAAAATTCTTTTACTGAAGGGGAAAAGAAAACAACACTTGAATGTAAATTAACGAAAATATTTTTTTCTATCTTGTCAATAACTTTATTTTACCTACTAAAATACATACCTACAGGCCACTATGAAACTTCTGGCCTTCGCCTACATTATTTAAAATCTTTTGTTTGTTTTAAATATTCAGAAAGAAACAGAAGCAGTTCCTCGCTTCCCCCCCTCCCTCTCTCTCTCTCTCTCTCTCTCTCTCTCTCTCTTACAGACACACACACACACACGCACGCACAGAGAGAGAGAGAGATGGAACGGATAGATACAGATAGCTGCCTTTCTCTTTCCTGGTGCCTTTTCCAAAATCGACGTTGTTGCTGTTGTTGTGTCTCATAATTTCAACGTTTTTTAATGGCATCGAAGTCCATACACCTAAATTAAGCTTAAATCCCCAGCAAATGGGGTTGAGCAGCATTTCATTTCCGCACCCAACCGCCCAATACAAATACCCACAGCCGAGTTTCTTCTCTCCGCGCTTCAATGGCGTTACTAATACAACCCCGACCGATCTTTTCTCTCTTCTCTCTCTTGCTTTTTCTTGCGAAAATCTAGGGATTTTCCAATCCATTCAGATCTCTCTTTGGTTTTCTCTAGACAATTGCAATCGATTGCTTATTACGCTTCTCTTCAGTAACCGTCATTCTTCGGTTCCCTGGTATGCTTCCTTTCTCTCTCTTTCCCCCTCCCTCTTAATCTTCTATGCTACTATTTACACCCATTTATTAGTCCTACCATTTCTGGTTGCTCTTTTTGACTGTTTGATTTGTGTGATTGTGGTAACTTCTCTCTCAACCTCGATCTACCCAGACTATAGAATAACCTTTTAATATTTGGGCCAGTCCGAATTTTTTTTTTAAGTATGGAAATTCTATTTTTATGTTGAGATTTGTATGTTTACTTGCTTGAAGCTGATGGGCAATCAAATTTTGGTACGGAGATCATACTTATTTTTTCTGTGTTTAATTTTGTTATATCTGTATATGCTTTGGTTTTTTTCTTTCCCTCTTTTCTTTATGTTTTTCTTTTTTTTATATATCTTGTACTTGTTAGTTGTAAAGTCGATGTCTTTGATCTCTGCTTTTTTGGGATTTCTATTTGACACGGTAAGTTTCAGTTGCATTCTTGATTCTTCATTTGGGTATTCCATAGTTGTGGTCACTTATTTGGTGACTTGGATCACTCCACCGAATAACATAGTCCTTTCTTTTGCTTGTTGGAATATATTGTATAGTGCCTTGTCTATTCACAGTCAATGATATGATGTAACGGTAGGAATGATGGTGTGAAAATGAGAAATCTAAAATGTAAATATGATTGGAGAGAGTTAAGAGTTATGATTAGTCAGTGGTGGTTAACTTTTCTCCTCCTAATTCCCTCATTTTCAGATCCACCTCCTCTGTGTATGAAACTGAGAGATTAAAAGAGGTTCCATTTCCTAATTCCATTACCAGATATTGGAATCCTTGACAAACTCATTGACATATGAATGAAGTTTCTTTTATTCCTATTCCTAGCATTTCTGCGCATGTAAAGGGTTCATAAAAGTTGCAACATGTTAAGTTCCTTTTTCCTCTGTGGTATGTCTACATCTTTTTTAGTATTTTGTGATGCTTGCTTCATATATGCTAAGAGCCTTGTCACCAGTGTTTTGGCTCAGCCCACCACACCAACATTCTTCTTTGAGTTTGACATTTGAAAATTTCTATTCGCTTTTGCCATTTATGATGACATTCCTGTGAGTTGGGTATCTTGCGTTGGTTTCTTTTGTATTCTGATTTCAATAAACATGACATAAATATGGCTTTCTGCTTTTAAATTGTGTTCCATATGCTTGCGAATTTTCATAGGTCATGTTCTTATATTACCTCTCCTCTTTTTCTTTGAAAGTCCTTCGCTACCATTCCATTGTGTCAACCTCTATTGCAACCTATGAATTAAATGTTAAGTGGCAGGTTTCCAAGTTCTAAAAGGCAGCTGTTAAATGTCCAAAAGAACAACAATATAGGGTGAGAAGGAGAGAGAAATGGTGCATAAAGAGGAAATACGAAAGGAAATACTAGGTCAAGTAGGGATTGGAGAGACAGATGGACATGATGGTGAAAGGACGATTGAAGAAATTCTAAGTAACAGAAATCTTGGCGAAGGTCCTCAGTGGAGCTCTGATGGGCCACCTCCAGAGAAGATTAGGATTTGGGAGGCCAATAAAAACTCAGACCACAGTTGGCCGATATTCTCAGCCAGTAATAGCACGCTGAATGCATCCGCAAATGTCGAGCGTCAAGATGCAGATTACTCGATTGTTCCCTTGCTCAGTGATGAGTTGGAGGCTATTATTTTGGCCAGATTTCCCATATCAGAGTACTGGAAAGTATGCTTACTAAACAAGAGATTTCTAGCCCTTTTTAAAAAGGGTGAGCTGTTTAGGATAAGAAGAGAGATCAGAGTTAGAGATTTATCCGTCTTCATGTTGGCTAGTGGAGAGAGAAATTGGTGGGTCTTTGATCGACAATTCACATGTCGCAGGCAACTTCCAATATTGCCAGCCGATACATGTTTCTCATCTGGAGATAAAGAGACACTTTGTGCCGGGACTCATCTTATTGTTTCGGGCAAGGAAATCGAGGACCCTGCTATATGGAGGTATGAATTGGCTACGAACAGATGGAACAAGGGCCCTTCTATGATTGACCCTAGGTGCTTGTTTGCATCTGCAACAAGCGGAGACTTTGCTTTTGTAGCAGGTGGCATAGGAATGGGGCCGAACAAAGGAGTTCTCAACTCAGCTGAGAAATATAATCCCGAGAATACATTGTGGGAACCACTTCCGAGAATGAAAGAAAAAAGGAAGCTCTGCTCTGGTGTTTATATGGATAATAAGTTTTATGTAATCGGAGGGCAAAATGAAAATGGAGATGCTTTGACTTGTGCGGAAGTATTTCACGAGGAGAAAAACACTTGGGTGAAGATACACGGAATGCTAAAGGATTCTCCGGTAGTAACTTCTGAGTCGCCACCTCTTGTTGCTGTTGTTAACAACGAGCTCTACTTAATTGAAACTTGCTCTAACCAGTTGAAGGTCTACTTGAAGGAGAGTAATTCTTGGCAGAAGTTGGGACCTGTTCCTGTTAGGACTGATTTTAATAGAGGATGGGGTGTGGCATTCAAATCATTAGGTGACGAGCTGCTTGTTATAGGCGGATCGGCAATTTCGTATGCAGGTCATGGTATGACTATATACACCTGCTGCCCAAATCCCAGTGAAGGGGAATTGCAGTGGAAGCTTCTCGACAGCGGTGAGAACCGTTCCAGTCATTTCATATTGAACTGTTCTGTTATGGTAGCCTGAAATGCTAATTCTTGCTCAATTTCAAACAGCCAAAAACGCTGTTTGAAATTGAGCTCACTGGGATCTTCTATTTGGGGTTCAATCGTCGCGACTGTCGAGGAACCACGGATGGCTATTGGTCGTGCATCTCAGCTGATGGAATTTGGATAACTTGGCAAGAAGCTCATCTAACTTTTAGTCTTCGTTCGGACTTTCTGAGTGTGTTTGTGATTTTGAATTCCCTGAAAAAGAAAGCTCATGTGAAATTTAACGTGCTTTGGAGTTACCTGGTATACTTCGTCCCCTATTGTCTCGTCTATCCTGTTTAGCTAATGCAGAAGCTGCTGTTTACTCTCTTTTTTGTGATCTTTAAGACCGCTGGGATGTCTTGGTCCTTAGAAATCAATGATCCTGGAAGTGTTTTGTTTGATAAAAAAAAATAAAAGAAAACTGTTGAATTTGAAGCATCTTATCAAACGACACGTCCGTCGTCTTCCCACTTGGCAGTCCTGTCTGCTTCAAATTCGTACACTACTGAAAGGACATCTTTGCTTCTTTCTCACCTTGTCCTGACATTTTAGAATCCATAGCTTGTTTGTCCAGGTTGAATCCGTAACTTGCACTGTTAGACTCGGAGCTGCATTCGAGTGCTGTCACTGGAAATAATACAGAGGAGTGTTGACTTCTTCTGCGGCTTGGGCGATGCATGTATCTTCTCTCCCATAGTCCTACCATGGGCTCCACATTTTTATCCTCTACTATGTTTTAGGGGCGAAGATTTTATCTCTGTAAATTATGGCAAACGTTTTAATACTAGACTTATTTTATAATTGAAGCCGTACAAGTTATTAGATTACAATTCTCATTTTTAAGAGCATCGTGATGATTTTAAATGGGAGGATTCTAACAATTCCTCTGTAGGAAGCGAGATTGGTTATATTTTATCGTATGCTGAATAATCCTTTGTTTGTAAATATTATTTCAATAGCTGAAGTGCCTAACATGTGTGGAGAGAAACAGTGTTGATAATAACTCTTTGTTAAACCCAGATTTTATTTATCTTGACAATAATTATGGCAAACTAAATACAACAAGACAAGGGCCACAATAGGTGAAAAGCTTCTCCAAGTTATTCATATGGATATCTGTGATTTTTTTATTCTCTCACGTTTGGCGGGGAGAATATTTCATCATAGGTTTTTGATAACAATTTAGATTATTATTATTATATTATTTATTGCATAAAGAGTCTGAATATCTTAAAAACATTTGTTATTGAAACCGAGAGGTCATCTGATAGAAAGGTAAAAGCCATTGAATCTATTAGAGATTGTAAATATTATTGCAGATTCGACGAGATAGAACGGCGTCCTCGTTCATTTGCTAAACTCAGTAGAAAAATGTGATATATATCCTCAATATACTATACTAGGAAGGCCACTGCAGAATGCTATTGCTGAAAGATATAATCATATTTTAATCAATATGGTTAAGAGTATGTTAAATAATTTTTAACTGCTATATTTTATCGATAAGAGCCCCCACAATCATTACATATATTCTAAATCAATTCGTAATAAAGTAATTTCAAATGCTTCTTTTGAGTTGCGGACTAACGAGAAATTAGGCATTAAACACTTATATTGTTACGGACCCCGTTTTCCCATATCCCCGTTTTCCCATTTCCCATGCCCGTTTCCCGTACCCTCCACCATGCCCTATGTAATAGGCAGCTAGGACTATAATGAAGTGAGGATATTTTGCCCAACTCTCTCTCTCTCTCTCTCTCTCTCTCTCTCTCGCTCTTGTCTGTTCTTCTCTCTCTCTCTCCCGCGTCTGTGGTCTTCTTCCTCGATCCCTCACCGTAATCCTCCAGTTCAGCACGCCGCTGCCTCCGCTGATCTCCCCTACCGTTGGATCGTATCATATATGTTTGGGGTTATTTATTGGACGTTAGAATACATAATCCACGATAAAAAATTTTGATTTCAAAACGGTAAATAAATACTTTTAAAATTATTTAAAGAAATTCAAAGGGGATTAATTTCCTAGGATAATAGAAATTGAAATTTTCAAATTCATTGATAATGGCAGCGACAATGGGAGTGTTTTTCTACAAAAATAAAAGATTTAATAAATTACAATACGTTTCCCTTTTACAATATATATATATATATATATATTAAGTAGAACGAGATGAATAAACAATATGAAGGAGATCTCATACGGAAATAAGATTAGATATTTTAAATAATTATTTGCTACACCTGCAATAATAAAAAAATTGTTATAGGGATTGCAAATAAGTAGGTTTTATTTAGGCAAACCATGGAATATAGAGATTTTTTTAATATATTGATACCATGAAAAATAAGGTTAGATATTTCAAATGATTATATGATATACTTACAACAATAAAAACTTGATATAGGGATGCTGATGGGTCCGAAAACTCACGAGCTAACCCAGAAACTCAGATTTCAAAGTCTTCCATAGCAAGCCCAAACCGAACGGCCCAACGGTATACATGCCACTAAGGATGATTGCAGGGTAGGCCTATAGATGCAGTATAGTTAGGTCAAACTCAACCGACAAATCTCAACGATTACTACCACTAGGTGGTCCGTTCCACAACTGCAGGGCCATGATTGGCCGGCGGTAGCGACCAACTTATCATCGCAAGAATCTCAACAGTTCAGAGCACCAATGGCAAGTGCACAATGTTGGCCACTCACGATCGCAAAGCTGTGGAGCCCAAGGCTGGCCGAATCATGCTCTAACTCTATATATGTATCCCTTCCTCCATAGGGGGCTGGACCTTTTCTTTTGGATTCTTCCTAGAGTTCACTCTTCGGATCCTAATAGCGGTCCTTCTTCGAAGTTTAGAAATCTCAAGAGTTGATCGATCGATAAATCAGGATACCCCTTCTGAGTCCTCCTTGGAGCATCTAGCGATTCAATCTCTGATCTAACTGTTGATCCTAACTACAGAGGATCAGATGTCTTAATCGCTACTCTCCAGAGTGTTATCCTCCCTATCAATGCAGCTCCCCAGTTGTGCACTTCACTCTCAAAGCCTCTCCCTAATTGAGCGCACCCTACAAAGCAAAGCCCTCCATCTCCCAAAGCAATTTCCTAGCTAAGCGCACCCAACAGAGTACAACCCTTAATCTCTTAAAGCTGCTTCCCAATCGAGCGCACGTCACTCTCAGAGCTACTCCTAGTTGAGCGCACTCCACTCTCTAAGCCGCTCTTTGAATGGGCATACCCTTCTCTAGACCGCTCCTCAACTGAGCGCACATTCCCCTCAAAATTGTTCCCCGTCGAGCACACCACAATGTCACAGTCACTCCTCAGTTGGATGCATCTTTACTCTCCAAATCGCTCCTCAACCAAGCACATTACTTTCCTAAACACTCCCTCAGTTGGGCACACCTCATTCTGAAAGTTGCTCCATATCCGAGCGCATTTCGCTAAGCTGCTCCTCAGTTGAGCCATCTCCCTCCCTAAGCCGCCACCTACTGAGCACCCCATCGAAACTTAGCCCTCCAGCCAATACTCAATCCAATTATATGTGTATCTTTGCATTATCTTCTCATCATCTCATTTTTCTATTCATCTAAGAAAAATCTTTTACTTGAGCGTTGGAGGATATATTGCAGAGCGAATTCTGTTGTCCTCTAACTTCTCGTTAATTAATTATAGTGTGCAGGATCCATATTTTTAGGGATGAATACCGGACCCACTTTAGTTTAATTTATTGGACGAGATCAAGCGACTTCCTAATTCGTACAACAATCCAAATTTATGGACGCATCATTGGCGCCGTATGTGAAAAACAACTAAAAAGTCTAGCCACAATGTCCATGAAAGTAGACATGGTCAATACTTGGGCTCAAACCAGTGCACCGACCTAAGATGTCGTCTCAAATAGCGACAACCCCACCCCATAGGTAGTCATGAGAAATGGATGACCGGCCCCTAAAGTACCGACACTACCTGTCCGGATAGACACCAAATCCAAACTGCTCTAGACCATATGCTCCTATTTGGATATTCAAATGCTGAAAGCTCCTTTCTCCCACTCCCAGACTTCGACGTCCAAGAGGAGTAGCCAGAGGAAAAGATAGCTCATCAAGAAGATTCAATAGCCTGACCACTTCGAAGCCCAAGTAGCCACGAGCGTCAGGGCCTAAATGCAGTTGGGGGACCGACTAAGTCTCGGAGCGTTGGACATAAACCTAGAGTGGAGGAATCCACTCTTCACCTCAAACGACAAGAGGCCTTAGGCCTGGGAAGAAGCTTCCTGCAACACTTGACCGAGGAGGGCCCATAGCCGCCCAGTCCGGCATATCTTTCTGAACCACTTAGAGTTGAGGACTTTTCTCAATATCAAGAGGATTGTGTCCTCCTCTAAGATGGAGGAAAGGATGAGGAAGATTGAGCAATGAGTATTCAGAGGAAGCATTGATATATAGAAGTTTAAGATCCGAACGTAGTCCTTCCCTCACAAGTTTGAGATGTCGAACCTAGAGCCCTATAATAGAAGTTTCGATCCGATATACCATCTCGATCACTTTCACACTCTATTGGGATTCAAGTGTCTTGACAATGCCAATTGCATAAAAAACAGTAGGATGGCGATCCATTATGGACAATAGATCGTAATAACAAGGATATCCAGTCCCGTACATGAGGTATGGCACCCTAGAAGAGGCTGACTATACGTCAAGCAGGGTACACCTTAGAATCCGTGGGTCACATGCCATCGGTAAGAACCCAACATTCAAAATCATGTGGCAAAGCAACTGCTGGCCGGCAGTCAGAAAGGATGCTATGCAATTCCTAAATAAGTGTAAGAGTTGCCAAGTCCACGGCTACACTGCACAGCATCCGCATGCAGAGCTGCAGACACCGCAATCATAATGGTTGTTCGCACAATGGGGGTTGTACTTCATTAGGCCATTCCCCAACGCTTTTAGGTAGACATCACTCCTTTGGCACGGATTTCGGAGTAGAATGTCATTGAATTGGATCAGTAGGGCATCGCATGCATGTTTGAGATTCTCGTGGCCATCGTCGCTGACAATGGAACCTAATTTGCTAGCTAATGCTTCACCAATAACTGTCCAAGTTAGGGAATACTGTCAATTCATACTTCTGTCGTCCATTCGTAAGCAAGTGGCCAAGTGAAAATTATGAACGAAGTGCCGCTACACGGGTTCAAGATGGAGCTAAAGGATGCAGGACGCTCCTGGGCGGACAAGCCACCTTTCGTGTTGCGGTCCCATCGGATAGAACCGAGGGAACCTACACGTGACACACCTTTCAATTCATGCTATGGAGCTGAAGCGGTTGCCCTTGTGAAGATCAGTCTACCCGACCTTCGGCCCAAAAGTTTCAAGCCACTAAGTAATTTCCAACAACTTAGAGAATACATCCATTTGCTTGAAAAAGCTCAAGGTGCAGCAGGCTTTCACACAACAGCTTATCAGCAATAGATTGATCAGTACTGCAGCGAGAAGGCAAAAACATGCCAGTCCAAGTGAGGGACCTCATTTCGTGGAGCATAGAGATAATCGGCAAAACTGTTGACAAGAACAAACTACCCCCGAGCCTACAGAGATCGTTCCTAGTCTTGACGATATTTCCAAACGGGGTGTACAAGTTACGCACCTAAAATAAAAAATCGGTCCCAAGGGTGTGAAATGTCACCCACCACCAAAAGTATTATCAGCATACCACTGCTAAGCGTAGGTAAGTCAAGTGTAGCCATGTTCATTCTTTAAATGTCATGAACACATTTAATATAATGAAATAAGTGTATGTTTTATTTATCAGACCAATCATCTGAATGCCTGTGTGATTACATTATTTCAAGGCTTAGATTGCCACTAAGTCAGGTAAATGTTTTCACCTGTAACACTACCCGCTATGACCAGGTCAAAAACCTTGGTCTAATTAAATGAGCTGCCTAAATAAGGTCAAATCCTAAACCTTGGTTCCAATAATCAAGCGGCCCAAATGAGGCCAGATATTACGGCCCAGGGAGCATACGGACTAAAGTCGGACCTACCCAAACAATCGATTGCTAAAATCTTAGGAGGCTTTTCAGCATCGATGCGAGGACTTCCTACATTAGGAACAAGCATCATCAGTCAACAATTGTCAGGTACAATAGCTAGATGAGCTTGTGGACTAAAATCGGATCGGCTCAAACGAGCGACCAATACTAAACAAGACCTTCGGTGGACTAGCACCCGATGCACGAGTGCGGTAACTCCCTCTAATCAGCACCATCGGTCAAACACAGGCGATGGACTACTCTCTGCCAATACCCGACAACAATGGTGATAAGGCTTAGTTGACAATTAGATTCGCTCAATACCATGACCTCCTCACAGGAGCGAGTACAATCAGATAAAAGCATCCATCTAAGCCCGACAATGATAGCGATTACACTTAGCCAGCAAGTAGTCTCTTCCAGTGCTGCAACGTCCCCTTGCAGGAAAGACTGCATGCATGCGGAGACAATCAACCAAACCCGACAACGATAGTGACAATACTTAGCTAATAAACAAGATCAGTTCTTGACCAAGGCAAATCAACAAATACTCAAAGATATCAACAACAATGATTAAAACAATCTAGCCGATTTATCGATGAATCAAAGTATACATCAACAAGCATCCATTTACCACAAAAATGCAAAGTGTTACCAAAGACTATGACCTAAGTGGGCGGCGATCCTAAGGTTGAGCCCCCCAGAGAATGTGGTGCAGGCCCCCTCCTATCTCCGAGAAGTTCACTAGGTTATTTTGTCATCGAGCTCTAGCATTCCTCAGATCAAGGAAACTAACTGGAAAGCCCGGAGCCACAAAGTATGCAATTCGCTTGGTGAAGTGAATGTTGTCTCGGAACCTTTCGTCCATGGTGCAGCTAACCTCATTAGGATAGAACCGAGGTCTCAACTCTCTTTCAAGCAAGGCATGCTAATTTTGGAGATCGACGAGTTGCTGCTAAGTTTGCTGAAGTTCGTCCTCAAGTGAGGCAATCCAATCCTATGCCTGATAATTTTTATCCTCGAGCTCTTTGGATTTCGTCTCTGACTCGAATAGCACTTGGTCAAAATAGACAGCCTGCTCTTCACTTCGTAGAGCCTCGCAACTGCATTGTTTACTTAATACTCCATGTCCTCAAGCACGGTAGGATCAACGCACAATTGGAATGGTCAAGAAATCTTGACTTCCCACCAATACAATGCCTCCTCCACCACACGGAGTTGCAACTGTAGAATGACATTGCTAAAAGATATAATCATACTTTAATGTATATGATTAAGGGTATATTAAATAAATTGACTGCTATATTTTATGGATAAGAGCCCTTAAAATCATTGCACATATTCTAAATTAATTCGTAATAAGGCAATTTCAAATACTTCTTTTGGGTTATGGAATAACAAAAAATTAGGTCTTAAACACCTACATGTTTAGGGTTATTTATTAGATGTTAGAATATATAATCCACATGACAAAATTTTGTTTTCAGAATCGTAAATAAATACTCTTTAAATTATCTAGAGAAATTCAAAGGGAATTAATTTCCTAGGATAATAGAAATTGAAAATTTCAAATTCATTGATGATGGCAGCGACAATGGGAGTGTTTTACCACAAAATAAAAAAATTCAATAAATTACAATACGTTTCCCTTTTACCAAAAAAAAAAAAAAACTTTTTTTGTACCTACATTATTGAATAACAAATTAAAAATCAACTTCTCTATAATAAGGTTGATAGAGTTGATCTAATTGTAGAACGACATGAATAAATAATATTAAGGACATCTCATATGAAAAGAAGATTAGATATTTCAAATGATTATATGTTACACCTACAATAATAAAAAATTGATATAGGGATTGTAAATAAGTAAGTTTTATTTAGGCAAACTATGGAATATAGAGATTTTTAAAAATATATTGATACCATAGAAAATAAGATTAGATATTTCAAATGATTATATGGTATACCTATAACAATAAAAACATGATATAAGGATGGTGATGGGTCCGAAAACTCATGAGCTGACACAAAAATTGACTTGCAGAAGAAAGAGCCCCGGAAGAAGCAGCTCAGTAGAACTCCGCAAAACTCATAACCCAAAGTCCGCCGTAGCAACCCAAGCTGAATGGCCCAGCAGTATACAGGCCACTAAGGATGATCGCAGGGCAGACTTATAGACGCAACACATTTAGCTCCAACTCTGCCGATAAATCTTAATGATTAATACCACCAAGTAGTCTGTCCCATAACTGCAGAACGACAATTGGCTAGCGGTAGTGGCCTACCTGCCCCCACAGGAATCTTAACAATTCAGAGCATTGATGGCAGGTGTACAATGTCAGCCACTTACAATTGTAGAGCCATGGAGCCCAAGGCCCATCAAATCACGCTCTCACTTTATATATGTATTCCTTCCTCCATAGGGGGCTTGGACCTTTTCTTTCGGATTCTTTCTAGTGTTTACTCTTTGAATCCTAACGGTGATCCTTCTTTGAAGCCTTGAAGTCTCAAGAGTTGATTGATCAATAGATCAGGATACCCCTTCTGGGTCCTCCCTGGAGCATCTGGCAATTCAATCTTCGATCAAGCTACCAATCCAAACTAGAGAGGATCAGATGTCTTACTGGCTACCCTCCGGAGTGTTATCATTCCTCTAAAATTCGCTCTCTAATTGAGAACACTTCACTGTCAAAGCCTCTCCCTAGTCGAGTGTACTCTTTGAAGAACAACACTCCATCTCGCAAAGCAACTCTCTAAATGAGCGCACCCTTCGGAGCACAACCCTTCATCTCCCAAAGCTTCTTTGTGACGGACCGGGTTATCTTTCTTAAATAACATCCATCAATAAATCCCCCAATAAAGCTCATAATTATTATTATGAATTTCTGGCAACAATTTGGTAGAGTTTTTTCTACAATTGGACAAAAATAAAAAATATAACATGTTTAGAATAAACCTGTAGAAGCACACAACTATCTAGATTTAAGATTTTATCTTACAACACAATACACAGGACCACAATTCGTCACAACATCCATGACTCCAACACAAACACCTAAGCTACCATGTTGGAGCTAAGAAAGATGCTACTAGATACATGTTATAAATCCATGTATAACCTGTAGAAGTATAAACAAACCCGATACATGAGACTCTAATCTGCCCAATTATCAATCATTTTGTACGGTATACATCAATCTTTCCAACAGAAGAATATAAATATACATATAAAATTTTATCCAAACGTAAATTAAATTACAAGTTCTAAATCTTTAGCTCCGTCTTCTAAATCCAATACTTTGTCCACTTCTAGCCTTTATTCCAATCCGTCGGGTATATCAAACCTGTACTAAATTGGAGATAAAGAGAAGTAAGAGTGAGCTAAAAATCCCCGCAAGTACATCATAATCAAATGATAATTAATATAGACCAGGATAAACAAGAAAGACATAAGCATGAGGAAGATACATTTAACAGGGATATGATTGGGTATACTTTCGTATACGCTTTACTTTTCTTTTTTGATTTTGATTTATACATAATTATTATCTTTGCAGACCTGGGTCAGTAAGTCATACCGGCTAACGGTGCGAGAGAATAAGGAAAGGAATGTGTTCGCTACACATTCTAAAGCTCACGGCTACATTTTAGGCCTGCAGCACTCGACTATCGGCTACATTTTAGGCTTGCAGCACTCGACTATAACAATTTACCACATATCCCTCAGGGACCAGGGCAATCCTCATCCTTCCACATTAGTATCTTAAGGCATACCACGAATATCGTCCGGTCCCATGAGCGGTCGGATTATTCCTTGGGTTCCCACCGTGATGTACGTGGCAAGCCAGAGGTACTACCCACTAAATATAAGTCAATGGTCCTAGTTTCAAGATTAATCTTTCCATTAAGGGGAAGTCCACCATGTCTATCCCGATTCACATTTTCTCCACTCAGGAAATTCAAGATTCCATGTCGCATATCACATATCACATTGTGGACTTCCCGCCGATCATGCATACGACTATTATCTTTCTTTTGAATTTAAATCTTCTCATGACTTTAATTACATATACAAATTTCATAAACATAGGAAGAGGAAGGATGTTTATCACTGAACGGTAATTATAACTTTTGGAACTTTTGGGTCACCATGCTTCACAATTAGTTAACGATTATATTTTCTGGGATAACAATTAAACATATGTAAATATATATGCAATTTGATTAACAATTACACAAAGCAAAATTGAACAAAATTCATCAAAGAGCCTCGGGTGAACATTACCCACGGCATGAACAGTACCGTGAACAGTACTCGATGCACATATCGTCTAATTCTCAGAATTTTGGACATCCAACAGGTAATTTACCAAACCTAAGGGATGGGTAACTAATATCCCAAGTCAATTTATACCTTTAACCCCAAATGAAAGCTTAAACGGTGTCCGGGCGCAGGTCAAGGGCTTTGTGAACAAAATCCCGCCAAATTTCACAAATTTAGATACCCAATTAGTGAATTAACTTACCCAAGTCATGCATAATCATATTCTAGTTCCAAATAAATCAAATGCCCCAAAAATCGGAGCCCAAAACCACCTTGGCGCGTGGTTAGGGTTTTGCAAACGGGAATTCACATAATTCCACCAAATCGGGTATTCGATTGACAAATTAACTTGCCTAGGGTGTGGGTAATGGTATTCTAGCTTCAATTTATGTAAAAGTCTCAAATGTTAGGGGCCAAAATCTCCCCAATCGCGCATGAACAATATATGCGCGTGGGTGAGGGTTTCGGATATGAAAAACGGTGCAAAAACAATGAATTGGATGAGAAATTTCACATATATGCATAATTAGACCATCGGCATCAGAGTGATATACATGGGGTCGGTTATCGGGACAAAATATCTGAAGGGGATCGAACAAAAATCAAAGAAACGAAAGAAAATTAGTATAGATGCACTTGTCTCGACGTGCTCTACGATTTCTTCAACTAGCTCGAAGCCGGAATCCACCCCGAAGGCCTCCGATCGGCTGCTTCTCCCTCGTTTCTCTCTCTCTACCCAAACGTTCTTCCTTCCTTACCCCAAAAAAGCATTCAACATTTTAAAAGACGAAGTCGCACACGGCTTCCACGCAGACTCGCGCTCGAGCATGGTCCGCGGCGAGCATGCCAGCCCGGGAAAATGGCACTCGCCAGGCGCACGAACGCCGAGCACCGCCGCCTAATTTTTGACCCGAAACGCATCCCTCCACATGCCTCGAGCCTAATTGAGGTTAAATTAATTTAATACCCCAAGATTACCATCATTAAAAATCCAAATTATATTTTCGATCTAATATTTCAAGATTATAACTAAGGTTTTCAATTCCACCGATTCCGAGTATTTGATCTTAAAATCCGATTCCTCCCGAGTCTTTCGACCTCAATTCACTTATTCTAACTTATTACTCGGATATACCATATTCCAAAAATTGATACCTTACATGCTTCCGAGTTGAGCGCACGTCACTCCCAAAATCGCCCCCAATTGAGTGCACTCCACACTCTAAGCTGCTCCTTGAACAGGCACACTCCTCTTCAGGCCGCTCCTCAATTGAGCGCACCTCCCTCTCTAAATTTCCGCTGTTGAACGTGCCACTGTGTCACAACTGTCCCTCAATTGGGTACATCTTTAATCTTCAAACCGCTCCTCAACTGAGTGTATTACTTTCCTAAGCTACCCCTCATTCTCAAAGCCACTCTATAGCCGAGCTCACTAAACCGCTCCTCAGCTTAGTCATCTCTCTCTAAGTTGCTCCTTCGCTGAGAACACCATCAAAACTTAGTTCTCCGGCCAACATTCAATCTCCTTATATGTGTATCTATGCATTATGTTATTATCTTCTCATCTTTCTATTCATCTAAGAAAAATCTTTAAGTAGGATATATTCGGGAGTAAGTTTTGTTGTCCTCTATCCTCTCGTTCGTTAATTGTAGTGTGCAGGATCTAAGTTTTTAGGGACGAAGTCCAAACCCGCTTTAATTTAACCTATCCGGTGAAATTAAATGACTTCTTAATTCGTACAATAATTTGAATCTATAAATACATCATTGGCACTATATGTGAAAAACTACTCAAAAGTGTAGCCACAATGTCCACGGAAGCAAACATGGTCAACACTTGGCCTCAAACCAGTACACCAGCCAAAGACGTCGTCTCAAATGGTGACAATCCCCCCCTACGGGTTGTCATGGAAATGGACGATCTGCCCCTGAAGTGTTGACACTCCTTACTCGAATGAACACCATGTCTGGATTGCTCTAGACCATATGCACTCATCTAGACGTTCTACAGCCGGAGGCTCCTTCCTCCCACTCCCAAACTTCAACATCTAAGAGGAGTAGCCAGAGGAAAAGACGACTCATCAAGAAGATCCAGCGGTCTGACGACCTCAAGACTCAAGCAGTCATGAATGACAAGACCCAGACACGGTTGGGGGATCGACTGTGATGTACCGTATTTTCTAATAAAAATTCGGTAGAGTCCCGACTGTAATATGACCGTCAAACCAATATAAACATGCACTAAACCCTGTACAGCACAATATATAACCATACATCTCAACACATGATGCATAAATGGCCACAAGAAATACGTGGCACCATTGTCATAATCTTGGGTATGATGTTGGCTCAGATAAGATACTATTAGGTCCCCAAACAAACCATAAATACCTACGAAAGTATATATATCCATCAAGAACAATGAAAACTATACTACGTATACATTATGATCATCATATGCATACATCAATATACAAATTCATCAAAAACGATACAAAATACTCCACCAAATACAATTCCACAAAACTATATCCAAAAGGCTCTTCATCCCAAAATCTGCGGCCTGGCCAGCTCCTAAGTTCTACTTTGCCTCATCGGGTATGATGGCGTACTTATTTGGATGAAAGAAAGTAATAAGGGTGAGCCAAATATTTAATAAATATAATAAAATCTAAAACAATAAATAATATACACTGTATAAAGCAGAGAAAGAGTATAAAAGTATAATAAAGATACATAAATATAAATCATGATCAAATGTACTTTTCGGAGTACATTTATCTTCCCTGATTTGCTTATCTTTTTATAGATTCTAAAATATGCATAACTTCTTTATTTTACGGAGTACGGCCGGTAGGCCTTATCTATAATATCATAAATTTTTATCTGATTTAATTAAGATTATTTATTATTTTTTTAGGTAATATGGGTGTGACAGATATTAATTAAATATTATGAGATTTTGAGGAATGATCAGAATTATTGAGCACCGCCCGTACTGTTGTCTGAGCACCGATGTAGATTTTGGGAATAAAAGAAAAGTAAAAAAAACTAAATAATAATAATAATAATAATATGTGTGTTCGTGTGTGTAATAGTAAAAGGAAAAAGAGAAAAAAAAAGAAAAAGAATGAAATCGGTATCAGGACGATTTCTAGGAGAGAGAAAGAAAAGAGAGGAGAGAGAGAGAGGTAAAAGAGAGAAAGGAGAGATTGAGACCCTTAGGTTTGAATTCGATTTGGATCTAGTTAGAGAAATGATAAATTAGTTTGAGACAAGTGCACTCATACCATTCTCTTTCATTTTTTTATACATTTGTTTCGTTTTCTTTGAGTATTCTCATTTCGATACCCGATTAAATTTATATTTTATAAAACTCATGACCTAAGTATAAAAGTACATTAATTTCATGTCCAATTTGTGAGATTTATGTGGTATTTCGCACCCGAAAATCCGAACTTACACCCAGACTCGTTTTATTCGTTTATTTTAAATTTTATGTATGATTTGGTATTAGATAGTTGAAACTCATGACTTGAACATGCACATACGTAGATTTGATGCCCGATTTTATAGTTTTGACCAGTTTTTGAACATTGAATCCTAACCTCATGCCCCAAACAATTTTATAGTTTATTTTAAAACTTTTGCATAAATTGGCTCTAGAATTTTATTACCCATACTTTTAACATGTTAATTTTTTAATCGGGTGTCCGATTTTATAGTTTTATACAATTTTGTGCACTTGGAAACCCTTACCCACACTCTCTTGGGTTTTCACCCGAATTAATTGTAATTTATATATGATTTCGCATTAGATAGTCGAAACCCATGACTTGAACATGCACATATGTGGATTTGATACCCGATTTCGTAGTTTTGACCGGTTTTCAAAAGTCGAGCCCTAACCCCGCACCCCAAATAATTTTATAGTTTATTTTTGAATTTTTGCGTAAATTAATTTTAGAATTTGATTACCAATACTTTTAACATGTTAATTTATTGGTTGG
>JAOVVI020004087.1:0-18129 GCA_028571085.2 Nepenthes alata | reverse complement strand
ACATCCACAAAGAAAACAAATCCTCTTTGACATTGCCACATTTAAGAACATCATTATTAAACCGTCTATTTAAAATATTTAAATTAGATCGTCTATACTACTATTACAAATTTAGACATCTGCTATAGTAACATATAGCACACCGAACTGTCTATATTGACCATTTATATTTCAAAAATATTCTAATATATTTTTTATCTTAGAACTCAATAGTTGTATACTGAAATTGTTATTTTGCTTTGAAAGGGATAATAGGGCATAACAATGCATTGTTACAAAAATTCTAGGAATAATAGCTAGAGCTTAGTTTAAAAAATCTAAATTGACATAATAATAGGGCAAAAACACTTCTAAAACTTCCGGAAAAATGGAGTAGGTGGTGGCAGCAGCAGCGGCAAACCCTACCAGATGGAGGAGGAGAAGAAAGGTAGAGGTAATGAGAGAAAAATTAGCTGTCGTAGAAAGAGGCATTAACAAAATAAAATAAATGGGTTCCTTTGTTTTCACAAGATGCCCATTTTATAAACGTCTAAATTGAGTCCTTCTCTTCACCTGTCTAAAACATAGACAATCAATTTCAAATATAGATAGTCCAACATAGTATGTTTTTTTGGTCAGAGGTTCTATATTTTGATTTAGACAGTCATTTGGACGGTCCGATAGAAGTGCTCTAATCATGTTCTATCAATAAAAAAGCCACAATCTCATGTCTAGATATTGCAGTGCTCTGTCCATAACTTTCATAATTACTCCCTGCCGCATTAATATTTGTTCATTTCTAGAAAATCATTTCTTCATCAAAAAATGAACAAATTCATATCACAGTAAGAGATTAGACACCTGTGTGGAGAAGTTTTGAAGCTTAATGATGTCAGCTTCATCCTCATCAACTCCCATTTCTTTGTTAGATCCATCACCCACATCATCTTCATCGTCAGTTTCAAAACTATCCATATCATCGTCCTCATCTTCAGACTCATCATCCTTTGCAGCCTCTGTCAACACCAATATGTGATATGAACACTTGACTAATTGATCCAGGATAAAAAGCAAAGAAAAGCTGTTAGAGTCCTCCCGAATTCCCAACAATAAGGTTCTGCCCTGGCTAAGACTATAAGTCGGGTCCCACATATTAAAAGCGGAAATTGGCATGGTGAAATCCACACCGTCAGTTGTTCAAGGACAAAAATTAGAATGACCCTAACAACACTCAAAAAGAAAGAGGCAATTCAACCATAAATAAACCAAAAAAAAAGTAAATAAAATGCTAATGAATTTCTTGCTGGATGCAAATATTGGCCAGTATTTTCCGATACTTATATCTTCTAATACTTACAATAATATCGCGATATATTGGCTTATAATTCTTAAAAATACTTTTCCCTCCGATATATTCTATACCGAGATGTATTTTCTAATATGTCTAATACGTATATAGTTGCGATTGATACAAATATTGATACCGATATTTTCATCCATTGCTTCAAAGACCACATGCACAAGCATGAGAGTGTGTGTTCAATAAGGAACCTGAAACTTGGCCCTTGTATTGAATAAGTAGTTCAAGTGTCGTCCTGAAAACACGGCCCAATGCTTCCGATGGCAGTTGATCTGCAGGAAGTGCTAGCAGTGCTGTCAGTCCCAAGCAGCAAACTTTCTTATCACGCTCCCTGCAATTATCAGCAGCTATATATCATACTAACCCTAAAGAAGTCCATGCATTTATTCCTTCCATGAGCAAAATAGTCTACAAAGCTAAGAATGGTCTAAAATTCCAGAGAAATTAGCTTTACATTAGCAATAATCTGGCAAAAGAATGATTATTTAGCATAGGCTCAAACGAAACAGCAGATCCATGAATATACAAGAATCTAATTTTTTGCTATATAACACTTTGATTGATTTGTGTTTCAAGAAATTTGGTGATGATCTCTATTCCTATCAAGATTTGGAAGAGCTCAAGGCTATACAGGGAATTTGAATGAATAGACTACTATCTTAAACAAGCTGGAGATGGGGATTAGAAGAACAAGCCACCTTCTAAAATTGGCTTGCACACCGGACTTTTTAACTTGCTGCAACATCTGGAACCAAAGACCAAAGATGTCTGTAGCAACACCAAGCTTATGCAATATGCTGAGTGCCAAGGTCGGGTTGTAGTAAAGAGCATTAGCAATCTGTGAAGGATTCAAACATGTACCGATATTAGATACTAATGCTTAAAAAACTCAAAGTTTCGGTCATTTCCAAGTCACTGGATAAGACACATGGAAGTCTGACAGCAAAAGTTTCTTATATGAAGTGGCGGATTCAATTTGCTGGATGTACAGATAAAAGAAAAGTTAGATGTAGAAATATTAATAAATAAATTGAAACTTTTTTATTAATCCTACCGAATATTTTTAGTTTACCACTTAAGATTTGATTACTAGTCACTGTCATTTACTTATCTCTATAAAATTAATAGAATTTCGACCATTTTTTATTTAAAAAATATCATAAATATTTCAAAACTAGTATGTTAAAAATATTAAAATTACATAATTATTGACACCACTGATAATATTTTTTTAATTTAGAAGTGTTTGAATTACAAATTTCACATGCCAAATCTCTGACTCTTACCACTTGAATCAGGAGGCATTTCAAGTATTGTTTCTGAGTTCGATGTAACCTCTCAACTGTGATCTTTAAGTAAGGTTCAACCCAATGATCAACTTGCACCTTGCAATTCTGGAATACCACTTCAATAAGCTTCGGAGCAGGTTCAATATCACCATCCTGAAGATTCTTATTTGCCATTACCTACAAGCAGAAAAATTATATCTGCTATCCGTCATAACTCTGAAGCAAGAAAAAATGTCTAATCCGAAGATGCAAAAAAGTGTGGCTGTGGAACAGGCTTCTCACATTACAGGCTCTTAGTTTATCCATTAGAAAATAAACTCATGGTAAATTAGAAAAAAAGAGGTAGTAAAAAGAACACTGGAATGGGGAAACAACTCAGTTTATTCATGGACTGACTTCTAACACACCTTGTAAACACATTAGAACAAAGAAAAGAGCAACTCACAGAAGAAATCATAATCCAAAGACTTTGTTGGTAGTCTGGATCTTTGCACGTTAGAAAATGAGAAGTACCCCGTGAAATAAAGTTGTCTAAAGGAATCCGAATGTCTGCATCAACTCAAAAATGTGCAGCAAAAGAATACATTAGAGAACGCAGAAGCTGCTCGGCCAAAAAAATAAAATAAACTGTTTTCTCCATGTCGAAATAAGTTAGAGGGGAAAAATATTCATATGGTGATAACTAAAAATCATCGTAAGGCATCACCAGCAACAGTAAAATTTCACCTAACGTAGTATACAAGGTATGAGGCACAACTTACACAGCCTGCAACGATAATTGGAAGGGGAAACGAGAAAAACATCCATAGTACACTCCACACGATGAAATATTGATATCAGTATTAGTATCTGTCGCGAACATATCAATATCGAAAAATATTGGTATTGGAGGTCCCCAATACTAATATATATCAGCCAATATTTGCACTATGCACCCCACATTGCAATATGCAAAACAGAATCAATAAGTTCAATCAGTCCAAGTATACCGCAATCTGTTTCCAGATGGTGTATCTAAGAGGAAAAAAAGTATCCCAAAGGAGAGTGGCCTTGGCAGAAATCCTCTGCTCTTGGCCCCCTATCTCTCTACATAACAGGTGCCATTAGGACTGAAAGCCATTAGGCAACTCAAAGGAATACTTTGATGCTCTTATAGACAATCGAGTGAAATCATGCAAGCTGACCACTCAAAATATAAACTAGTAATAAAGATAAATAAACCGGGACTAATCAAGCACTCGTACATCATAAAGGTGGAAACTTATAATTCATTGAATTTAGGGAAATGAAGATGTCAATAGAGTTTATGTGCAAAGCCAGTTGTTAGGTAATAAAAAGTTTTCATTTTGATGAGGAAACTTCATGTTAGCTAAACTCTATCCCAATGTAATTGTTTTCCTAATCTAACTAAAAAGTAAATAAACTAATAATATATGCAAGGCTCCGAATCAAAATGTCCAATTGGTGAGCTACAACAGTGCTGCAGTTGTGGCAAAATTTAGGGACAGAGTTCGGAAAAAAATATGAGATGGCTGTTGTGAGCAAAGTTAGTGTTTAGGAAGTTTGCTTTTGGGGAAAAACAATCCTTGGACCAAAATGCTGTGGAAAAGCTAACCCCCCTAGCTTACTCTTGGTAAAAGTTGCTGTAGCTTTTGCCAGCTGCCCACAAGAGCCGTGCTACAGAACAGCACCCACCAGCTTTGGAAAAAAAGCAGCCGCAGTTTTGTGGAAAAGTTGGACAGCATATCGAAACTTCTTTTGAATCTCAATTTCAGTAGAGTTAGAAAGACACGTTCAGAATATAATGTATCTGCTACATGTAAACTGATCCGGTGATCCTAAGAGAGTACATACATTAGCCATTGTCGAAAAACACGATCCTATCATATAAAGGCTCAGAGAAGTACTTAATCATTGCAATTTTCACTGATAAGATACTGGGAAACATTATGGAACAGCAAACTAGAGGATAAAGTCAACTTTTCATCAAACACAGTTCATAACAACTGAGAACATGGACAAGGTAGCAATTAGTGTATTTTAAATGAATCAATGCATGAGGGTAGGAATCTGCCAAGAAAAATTGCCCTAGGTTTATCTTTTAAAGGTTTGCTGCACCTAAGGACAATCATTTAGATAGGCTCATAATCAATCATTCACATAATCAACCATGATTGGCCAAATCATGAATACAAAAAATATTTTAAATGCCAAATACGTCTTCTACGTAACCTCTGTGAAATATAAGAATCCATTGGTAAAATCAAAGAAACTTACTTGGGAAGAAATCAATAGCCCAATCTGCCAAGGCTTCCATAATCAATGGCCACAGACTCCACATTTCCAATGAAATTGTCGGGGGGAAAAAGGTCATATATGATACAATCTCCAAAACCTCCTCCAAAATCTCTGCGCACATATATGCAAAGGTATCAAACCAGTAATAGAAAGGAAATAAGTACTTAAAAAATCAAATATCAGCATCAGTTAGCAATTGTAAGTTTCAAGTATCAGCATCAGTTAGCAAGTATAAGTCGAGATCAAGTTTGCCTTTCACAAGCAGAAGAATAGCATTTCTTATCTGCTACTGTACTTGGCAACAAGGTTGACACTGGCCATTTGATTGAACAGATTCGTTCTCAATCAATGAATGAAAAAAAAAAAAAATTCATAGCATGTTACTTCATATGCATAATGTCCAATAGTTAACAGCCAAACTTTCACTAGATATATTTTAGATGTAGAAAGTCAGGCATCCAGAATCACAACTATGAAACGAACTCTGAATAGTAATTTATTTTTGAACGAAAACCAATACAATATAGCAAGGAGCAAAAAAAAAAAAAAAAACAGCTTTCTAAAAGTAGAGATAAAGATAAGACTAGGTGATTTTTCAAAGCTTCACGGGAAGAAGAAGAGCTCTTCCTGAAGCAGAGGGTGAAGGCTGAATATTTGGATTTGGAGGCAGCTATTAAAGCCAGAAGATGCAAGTCACAGATAATTTCTAGGTTTGTATACTGAGCGAGGTGACAGAATTACTGAAAAGAAAGATTTGTTGAAGAAAATTCTGAACTTTTAGCAGAATGTGATAGGAAAAACAGATTTTCCAGAGTAAAGTGAAACAACAGTTGCACAAAATGCCCCCCTAATCACTGAACAGCTATGCTTCAAGACTGTTTCCAACATGATTCTTGTCCACGTGTAAGTAGTTCATGACCCTCATGATTTCATTAAGCTTTTGAATAACTGTCTACTAAATTGGAAGACATGTCAAAACACAGAAATAATGCATGCACTCCATTATTTACTATGTATTAGCTTTTAACCTATGTTAATACTTGGTACTCTTACATTTACAAACTATAATTTTACATAAGTTTCTTAAAATGTGATAACCACATGATGGGTTCCTGTCCTCATATTGTTTCTGAAAATGCTAAATGCGTAAGGTTGAGGATTCAAACCTTGTCTCAAAGATTCAAATACGTATTTATTATGAAAACTAGGATGAGCAACTATGTTTCCCGACAGTTGAATGATGTGGCACCAAATCCACCCAGTGAGCCTAGTAATGAAGCTTCGACTATACATACATAGATGTATGTATAGACACACATGCACAAGCCAAATCATCCCACAAAACTAGGGGCCTTAAATCTGTTGTCATTGTACTCAACAATTCTTAGGAGGATGCCGAATTTCCCAAGCTAAAGTTGTTTCACAGAAACTAACACAAAACCTCTCAGAATTCCACAAGCTAAGTTTTGCTGAGGAATTTAGAGTTTGAAATAAGTGCTCCATCTGTACATCAAATGCAGGAGGGAAATAAAAAAAGAAGCAACATGTATCCTTTTTTTATGATGCAAAAAAATAAACAAAAGTTTAACAGCATTCCCTATATTTGGTTAGTATCTCAAAACAGTCCAAATTCTAAATAGGGGGATGCACTATATCAGAGGTACTTTAGGACTCAATCATATTTGGGACTTGAAATTTTTAGGAAAAAATACAAAGAGCCTCCAAAATACAATGCATACCTTGTCCATCTGTAGTTAGCATCCTTTGGACCATGGGAAGAAGAATTGGCTCAATATGGACAAATAGATGAGGAAGCCTGCTCACTGATTCAAGAATTGTACCAATGGCACGCAGATAACCAACTGCTGCCAAAGCTCCACCTGGATCATCACCTTCTTCATTGGCTTCAGCAGTAGACATACACTTCCAGAAGGCAGCAGCCTGAACAAGCAAGTAAGATTAGTTTTGCAATGATACTGTTGGATATACAGAATACCTAAATTAAAGCACTCAAGTCTCAACACATTTACCAAATTCTGAAATAATCCAAGTGCATAAGGTGCCATCTCCTCTCCAAACTTGTCAACAACAGCCTCAAGAGTGAACACAAGATCTTCATTTTCAACCTCGTTAATAAGTTTAAAAAATTCTGGCAAAAAGAATAAAAACAATGTGAGAAGAGACAAACAGCAGAATATTATATTAGTGACTCAAGTATACAAAAATCATGTACCATCTAGTAACTGTGGAAGAATTGGACGGATCTCTCCCAAATCTGCATGTGAAAAATCCATTTTCCAAAAATCATATTCCAGACTGTCACAAACAAACAAGACAGAGAACTACAAGAAATATAAATATCAAGCAGAACATACCTTTGCAAGCTTCAATGAAAGAGCGCAGAGCAACGACTGAATCAACACGAACTGGAAGTTCAGGATCACGCAGCCCAGCAACCACACAGTGCAACGCTTTTCGAAAATTGTTCTGGTCAGAGAAGTAAATATGGGCATACAGTCCAGCAACCCATGCAGCCTGATGTTTACATCATTTAATGATAAGAATAACTGGTACTTTCCAAAATAATATGAGTCAGACTAAGAACAGTATTAGGCAATATCAATAATAAACTCTTTCAAGTAGAAAATTAATCAAACTTTCTGGAAACAATTTACTTTTAAATATTTGTTCAGAGAAGATAAATCTTAGGACAAATCATTTGAGTCCCACTAGAAAAGGATGGCTTACCCTGAAAGAATCAAAAGGGCAGTGTACACACACGCAAGCGCACAGAGAGAGAGAGAGAGGAAGTCATCATGTGAGAAGCTAGACTACTGGTGAACATGACTGAGATTGGAAAACGAATACTCATTTGATTAGTCACAAATGGCACTTAATGTGTGAGGTTTTCCACATTGCCGGCTTTAGGGAAGGTCAAACGTACACAACCTTCCCTTGCAATAAAATGAGGCTATTCCCATGATTAGAGTTTGAACCCATGACCTCCCTAATAAACACTAATTAAATCCATATTTATTTATTATTATTATCTAATGTTGTTATTTAATTTACGTAATTAAATTATATATTTTTATTGCGCAGATTTTAACCCCAAATAAAAGCTTTTAAATGGATTGAATGATGCCTTTATTAGACAATCCAGATAGCTGAATGAAAGAGCAAAGAGGAGAGGAGTAAAGTTGATTTATTCTGAAGTAAAAAAAAAAAATGATTGTAGATTTTATTTGGGTTTACAATATAAATATATATATATATATATATAAGAAAAAATTAATTAAAAAATAAATAAATTTTCACCACCTCCCATCTCTATAGGGGGGGGGTGGCCATTTGTTAGGGGAGCTGCCCTCCACCAGGTGTAGCAGGAGAGGGAGAGAGACAGAGAGAAAGGAGAAACGCATGGCAGAAGGAGAAAAGGAAAGAGAAAGAAAAGGAAGAGAGGGAAAAAAGTTTAGATGGTAGTTTAGGTTGTTAGTTTTGTCTCAAAAAAATTAGTGTTGTAGTGTCACAGGTTTTGTTTTAGGCTTGTTATTTCTAGGTTCAAATTTCAATTGAATATTAGAGTTTATTTTCAGATCAGCAGGAATCCTTGAGCTTTTGTTCCATTTGCATTTTTATTTTTGCAATCTAGTTTAATTTCGTGTTGACACCAAAACATTGCAATTTTATATTACATTGTGCTGTAAGAATCAATACAGTACTGCTAGTAATCCTAGTCTTCTAGTAACTATATCATTTTAATTTTTCGTATTTCATTTTATGCATTTTATTTTACTAAATCTAGAATAGTTGAGCCATTTGTTGCTCTTATAATTTTAAATTTATGTCATTTAGTTTCTCACACTTTATTTAGTATCTCTTTATTTTTCTGAACCCTAAATAGTTAAGTCACCGATACTCTTATAATTTTTAATTTTTGCACTTCAAATTTCAACATTTTAATTTATCTTATTATCGAATAACAGAGTTATCACAAGCATTTTAATTTCCGATAATTTAAAATTGTCATAATTTAATTTTTTGTATCCTTCAAGTATTGCCATGGCTGTACCAAAGTTATCATGAACACTCACTCATCTTCACTAATTTAACGTTTTAATTTTCTTAACATTTTGGAATATAAAATAGTTATAAAATTAGTTTTGCATAAAAAATCAACTTCCTATAAATATGATACCCAACTTAGCGTAAAAACTATACAAAATCCTCGTGCACTTGTAAGATTAAATATGCATCATTGGGATTCAGTCACTCCACGTCACATGGAGCAACTTCACTTTAGCATCAAGACTCACACGCTAAAAACTCTTTCTATTGATGCAGAAATTTTAAAAGATTCAGTTTTTTACTTTCAGTCAGATGAAGTTCACATGCAACCTGACTTCAAAAGCATGGATAGTTCCTGATATGTGACTTTGAAAATGATAGCGCCAGATAAACTTGTTTGGATTGGAGAGAATTATAAAAATAAATCCTTCTATTTGGCAATAATTGACAAAAATTAACTTTCTGAAGATTCTAGCATTGTGCAAAGCAATGTTTTGAGGTGATCATGCCACTGTTGTTATTCCAGCAATGGAGAAAATCCAAAATCTTTCCTCTCAATTTGTCACCAAGCTTGCCACAATCAAACCTATCTGTGCAATAACTATGTCCTCTTCTAGATCCATAATAATTTTAGTCTTACGACAAAAAGAACATGTATAAAGTAGCCTTATTTAGGATTGAGTAACAACCAATATGAAGGAATAGAGAAAAGAAAATCAACAGGTTCATGCTTTTGTTAACAATATTTAGATACTTGACAAAAACAACTAAAATAAAGTACTTATAACTGTACCAGAAGGACTATCTCTTTAGGGTACTATGAGGTGCAGTGAGAAAATTTAAAATCTATTAATAAGATATAACAGAGATGAAGTTTAAAATCGCTTAATAAGGTATCACAGAGAGGAAATTTAAAATATCTTAATTATGAAAACCAGTGTGCAGATACAGTAAGACATAGACTAGGTATAGAAATTACAGAATATACTTTTTTCAGTTGCAATATACTGTTCAAGGAACCTCTAGGTTTTGCGCCTGAGAAATTACAGAATGAGTGTGCAAATGATTTATTAGTGTATTTTTTTTATATTTGCTTCCATATTTTGTAATATCTTAGAGATCTCTAAAAGTCTATAATTTTTTGGAAGTCTCTAGGATGCCTATAAAAACTTATATTTTCTTTCTATTATTTTCTTATTTTAGGTTATTATCAATTAAGAAATTATATACTTGTTTCCTAATTAACCTAGGAATAAGCATTTCTATATAAGAATCCTATTATTATTTTAGTATTTATGGTTGAATGATACATTCAACAAACCATTGTTTTCTTCTTTTTTTGCATTTGATACTTGAATATTGGCTTGAGATATTTTTTCCATTCCTTCTTAACCTAAAAAAGCAGGGTTACCTTGCATTATGATTGCTATCAAATTGTCTCTCTCTTTTCCCTTTATTTCTTCTCCCCTGCCCTCTTCCTTGTCTCTTCTCCCCCCTTATCACTCTCGCGTGTTCTTGTTCTCCCCCTTCTCTCTTATTTCCTCTCCTTTTTTGCATCAAATTTGGTATCAAAACCAAATTCCTGATTTTCTAAACTTTTCCTAGTTTTCTAAAATCCACAACTCATTGGCAGCTCCACAAATAGCCCAACAAATAGCCTTACCACCTTTGGTAAACAAACAACACCAACCACCAAGTTACTACCCATCATTGTTATCCCCTATAACGAGTCAACAATGATAACCACCGCCAATGCCATTATCACTTTTCACTAATCAAGCATGCAATCGTATTATTAGAGACAACTTGAGAGTACCACAAGAAAGATATTAACTACAGGAGCATTAGGATTCTTACTTGATGGAGTCCGGTTCCTTCCATCTCTAGAGATTAATGAAGACATGTTGAAGATTTGATTTATTAATTTATTTATTAGATCTGTTTTCATATTTTATCATATCCTAGAAAATTTTAAAATTCTATAATTTCGGTAGCCTTTACAATACCTTTAAAAGATTATATTGTTAATCTATTATTTTCTTATTTTAGATTATCATTAATAAAAAAATTTATATTTTTTTCCTAATTAACCTTAAAATAAGATATCTTCATATGAAACTCCTAATTTTATTATTTAGTAGTGATGAATGAATAACATAATGAATATAGTTGTTGCCTAATTCTCTCTCCTGCCTCATGCATTCTTTTGTTCTTCTTCCCCTCCCCTTTCATCTGTCTGTTCTCCCTCTCCCTTGTTGTCCCTACTTTTTCCCCCCATTCTTTCTTCTTCCCTCTCCTTCCCAACATTAGTAATCAAACAAATACTTTAAGCTTTACGCAATCTTAGGCAAATCAAAACAGGCCATGAATTTTATGCCATTGAAACAACCATAACATAAGCTCCATGTAAGCTTGATATTAGCCCACAAGGAACCAACTGAGACTTGAGACATGATACGTTCCAAAAAATTATAAATTTTTTATATTATGAACAATTTGTTTTTGATAAATTCATTTTGACTTATAGTTAGGCCAGTCATTTCAACATCTCTCTCCATCTGTGACAGACCAATTATTGCGCCCCAACTTCATGTGGAAATTCTCTTTTTCTTACATTTCTTCATTTTCTCTCTCTTTTTTTTGGGGGGGGGGGGACATAAAGAACAAACAAACCTTAGCTCTAAGATGGCCCACAGAACTGTTGAACTCAGGAAAAACATGTTGCACCAGCATGAGCTCCAACTCAGATTTGTAGGGTGCAGTCTGTTTCAGTTTATCACACAGCGCTCCAATAGCAAGAAGGGCACCATCTTTCTGCCGGTAAGGCTTATGCTGCAATGGAGCCTCATCATACCTGCAATAAAAAAATATTAATATCAAACCATAATAATCTTCACTACTACAGCTGTTTTATGCAAGCATAATGCATTGAATAATGCATGGCAGAATTTGCTGAAATGGAGAAACAATACCTTTTGAAAACCTCAACAATGAACTGACTGAGCTTTTGAAGGTTTTCCTTCCCTTGTTTTCTCACTAACTCAGTGATAAAATCCATCGCAGCAGTCCTTGGACTGTATAAATCTTCAATAATATCTGCACAGGAGATAAAATACTGCCTATTTATATTGTTCTCAAGTATCAATTGTAACGCTGACACAAAAAATTAGACTAGAGTGCAAAGATAAATGAGTGAAGTCAAACTCACCATATCCTTTTCTTACATACTCATGAGGGTCTTCATCCCAAAGCTTTTGGTCATTATCATTGAAACACATTAGCGGGAAAATTATTTCGAAAAGAAGAACACCAAGATTGGGTTGCAGTAACTGGTACATACTGGCTTTTGAAACACTGCCCAGGAAAAAAAATCAATCATATTTAAAAAAACAAGGAAGATTTTGATGAGCAGAACAAATATATCTGTAGTATAAATTAAGACTGCAAGAAACAAGAGATATTAAATCATCGCAAACTTCTTAACTACCAAAAGAAAATTTGAAGTTGTGTATTGCAAATGCAGTGAACCTCGATCCAAGCAAAGACTTGGTGTAGAACCGAGAATGAAAAAAATGGTCTTCTGGCCATAGTCATTTGGATTACTATTTACAACTGTGCCCTAGGAAATACAATTCAGATCATGCACACAGATCAGGGACTTCAATGATTGTGATCACAGTGCAACATGCTTCATATGGTATCATGGATGCAAATATCAGTTGACACGATAAATATCGACAATATTTATCAGCATTGGGGGCCCTAATACTAGCAATATCTCGATATGTTTCTATATCGATTGATATGGCCCTGCCTGACAACTTATGATTTTCAAAAAATATTTTATACCTAATAATATCCGATACCAATATATATTGCTTATAAAGTATGACCACGACCGATATCGAAGCCAATACTGATATTTTCATCCATGTTTGGTACTCATTACTACATAGAAATCTCTCTATACTTTACAGGGATAAGGCTGTGTATATCAGACACTTTTCATAACCTACAATGCATCCCGCCTCGAACTCGTACATTGGCCAACCCTTTATTCTTTACTACGCAGCAAGCCATGTTCCCATTCCTGCACCTAAAATAGGCATACAACACCCTAAGTAAAAACCAGTTTAGGCTAACACAGCCTCAAATGAAACTAGGCAATTACATATAGTTCCAAGCAAATTCTTTATTGATCAACTACTCAATTCCGTCAAGCACAGTTGTTGAGTGATTGAAATACTGATGAAGGTGAGTTCAGGCTATATCAAAAAGTTGAAACAATGTAGCAGACGACATAAGTATCAAAAGGTCCTTTCTTGATCTATAGTTGATACCATGGTGTTTACTCATATGTAGATGTCCATGGTATTGATGAAACTGATCGACCATACTTTACAACCCCTATTGTATGCTAAATGGAAAAGATGGATGGATTGCAACGCTGTGGCTCCATGGAAGGGGCATTTTTTTTTCAATTCAAATGTGCAAGAAATGCCGTACTTAAGAACATTGATTCAGAAAAAAATCTAAGCAAGCAACTTATGCTGATGCAAAAGGCCACAAGTTCATGACCAATCACCTCCCACCACCCTTTTTTTATAAGTGAACAAATGTAACTAGTCTCTTGATAGCTCCTATTAGACCATTGCTATTAATGGCGCAAGGTACATTACGGCGCAAAGGGCTATTGAGGCTTAGGACTAGGCACAAGTGCAAGCCTGATGGAAGTGAAACACCCATTTTTGAAATATATATAAGATATTCTTATAATGATTTTAATTGTTAAAGCCAATGATAGAATAACAAAATAACAATAATAATTACAAAATCATAGTTCAACTAATAGTATAAAAGATGCAACGAATAAGTATAACTTATCATAAATACACAAGAACAATATAATTTATTAACAAACTTAAACTATCGTTCTCAAAGTTCTCACAATAAATACTAATATTGATCATAAATATCAAATAGAAGTGCATGCTTCTTAGTCCTTAATTTATAAGCTTAAATTATTTCTCTATCTTTGCATATCTCTCTAAGTTAAAATCTATATCATTTACAAAATGTAATATAATAGCCCTAAAGACACTTATAGTTCAATGTTCAAACTATTTCTCAATTTAGTATGGTTGATATCTTCATTTATTCTAATCATTTTAACTATAAAAACTTTGTCAAAACATATCCGTAAATGCAAATTTATTATCATCATTATAATCTCTATCCACTATTCTAATTGACCACTATTACTTTCATCAATCCAAAATTGATAAATACTAAAATAGTATTACGAGTAACAATTATATATAATGGCTAATTTAAAATAAATAATTAATTTTTTTTGAAAAAATTGTAAGACATTCAAATCATGTGTCTTATAGCTTAGGCGTTCTCTTGTTGGAATAAGCTTCACCTAGGTATGTTGAGGTGCTAGAGTTCGAGCCCCAAGCCTAGGCACATCTAGGTGCACCTTTAACAATATTGTATCAGACTCTGATTTGAATAATTGTCCCACGTAGAAATGGATCAAAAATAAAAGGTATAAGACACACTAAGATGAGGGGAGTAAATTCTTTCAATACATACCAATAAATGTCATAAGATAAATCGAAGGAGATAAAGATAATCAACAGTGGCATATGAGGACCAAATAATGCAAACCTGTTGCAAATATATTGCAGAATAAGGTTGATAACTCTGTCAGGCAAATAGCTACCAACACGAATCACATTTAACAACTTCAGATGACACTCCAAAATCTTCCCTGCATAATTCTTCTGGAACATTTGTGCAAAAGCTCTGTTTTCTGGGTTCTGGAGTCTCACATCTCCAAATCTGTATCAAGTTACACAAGGTCATGAATTAGACAACCTATTAATAGCACTTATGTTCTTTCCTTGTTCTTTCATCCCTCTTTTTCACTGAATTTTTTTTTATGGCAGGGGATTACCTGTGAATGCTTTTTCTTTAGTTAATTGTTGGGGGAAAGGAGAGTGTAAACAATATTAAAAGATTACGAACTCACCTGATATACAGCCGATTTAATATATGAACAGTCCATTTTTTTACCTTCCACCATTCCCATGATTTTCTTTGTTCTGGATCTGCAGGCTGGCCATCTAACGGGACAGGCCTCTCCAAAATATTTAAGAAAAGAATCATCCAAGCATTGAACACATTTGGATCATATAACTGCTTTGGAATCTCCAGCTGAAAGGAGAAATATATTAGATGCAGATAAAATGAATCCCATTTGATTTCAGACAAAGGCTAACCACAATCAATGGATATACCAGGAGAGTAGTAATACAACACCGATTGCTTTCTCCATTTTAGGACACCTCAAAAGCATGAAATTAATATGAGTCAAACAGCTCAAAACCACCAAGAGTGATAATCTAGTCAAGTACAATCATCTTATATGCATAGAAATAAAAAATAGAAGAGTTTGTCAAAGAAAAGAGTTACCGCTTGCATCTTTAAAATTTTTGTCTACCGTCCAGCATTCAAGTTGATACCAACATTCACAGTTTTTGACTATGTATCCCATAAGAGATCAGCAATGTCATCTCAGTTTTGGCTGGAATTTTTTAGTTTCTTTTTTCTCTCTCAAAATTGAATCCCACTTGGCCACCCATTAGCAACACAAATATGGCTTCTTATGGAAAGCCACATGAATGTATATACTCTCAGAAAGATCATCTTGAGGCCAAAAGATGCATATATTGGCTAGAAGAGGTCACCTTGTCTGTCAATTTATAAGAATAAATGGCTGCCTAGTACACAAGACAACCTACATTATAGACTTTAGGAAGGATCAAATGTACAAGGTTTAATAGATGAGGACATGAACTTTTTTTGACAGAGCTATTAACTTCAGGTTTTACTTATTTGGGTAATTATTTACCATTGGCCTTAACCCATAGACCTTTAGGGTTTTGCTTATGTTATTGTTGGAGTTTCTCTGTGTTTCCTATTCAAAGACCTTGTTTAATCATTTTTGGGGAGATTACAACGAAAGATAAGTGCCTAGCATTGTCCCTCCCTCCCCTCTGGTCAGTCTCTTCCTCTCCACCCTTCCCTCTTCACTCTTCTTCCTCTTCTCCCCCTTCCCTCTTCTAGGCATCACTATCTTTGCATAGCAAAGGATTGATTACGTGGTTATAAGAATAGCTCCAAAAATAATAAATCACTATTTATATCCAAATAAGGAAGTTGCAAATAAAAGGCCAGCAAAAATGGTATTGAATATAGAAAATGTAAAAAATAAAAGAAAAAGATGGTGATGATGAGTTAGGAGATGCATGTAGGATTTCCAAAAGATCACTAATTACAGCCACGCAATCTGTGGCCAACAAAAGCAGATGCACTGAAAAATCCATAGACAAACTACTCTCACCATATTGCCAAAATTATGGGGGCACTACAATCTTCCACAAACTAAAACTCGCTACTCTTCCACGAACTGAAAAATCCATTTTTTACTAGTCGTAGTAAAAATGCTGGTTTCAACTCCATTAACAAAAAATGTAAGCAGAAAGCAACTAACGCCTCGATTGAAGTGCATATTAACTAACACCTTAAGGACTACCAAAAATGAAGTAACCATGACAGCAAAAATATAACAACAGTAACTTTCAAGGCAAGCACAATAGACCTCTAAATATAAATAGCTACTATAGTTTCCAATGGGCTAGCTCCGTTCGAGTATCCATCACAGATGTATGCAAAGTTATTGGAGTGCACATGCAACAAAAAATACTGTAAACTTATCAAAAAGAAAAATATGAACGCATTTGGAGTTTCAATGAGTAAACTTTCATTTTACGTGTCCATATGTTGGCTTTCATCTTAAAAAAGCAACATGAAGGGAATGAACAATATTTATTGGCACTCAGGAAACATGGATAACATTTCCAGAAAAGGAAGCATAGACCAACAGAATTGCTCCAGTTGGGAGAGTTCCAGGGATACAATATCTGACTCTTTCATAGAAAACACCAACATTCAACTCCCATGAGGCTTTATGTGAGTTTTCCTTACATATTGAGAAAAGGACAGAAAATTGATGGGGGCCAAAATGAGGGTGAAACTCTTCCATGAGGAGAAACCATCATTTTCAAAGACCAGGACAACACAAGAAGTTTGGATTATCGAAAATAATAGAAAACATTATACTCCAACTTACAAATCCATTCCCAAAATTGCTCGACATTCACACCATTAAGCAGTGCCAAACATTCCTTAGCTACCAATAATCCTTATCACAGGCCAGAAGTAATTTGAATGTTCAAAAGACAAGCATTCTTTAAGGAGAGCTTTTTGCATGGAATGGAATACTTTAGATTGTATAAAAATGTGTGATGCACACTCGCCTAATAAGAGAAATAGAAGGTGATGCAGGGAAGGGGGAAAGTAGGAGAAGGGAAGAAGAAGAGATTAGGAGAAGGGAAAGAATGAGGAAGAGGAACAAGGAGAAGAGAAGTCGGGAGATCAACAAAGGGAAGAGAAGTAGAGATCAATAGAAAGAGGAGAAAATCACAATCACTCAAATTTCATTTAACTCATCAATCATACCTCAAATAAGAAAATTTAGAATTCTTATATAAAGAAACCCTAATCCTAGGATAATTTAAATATAAATATAATTTTCTAACTAAATATAACATAATTTCTTAAAATAAATTTAAAATAAAATAAAATAAAATCTTTTCTAAATAAAGCAAATCAAATCACTTCTAATTTGAAAAATAAATCAAAGAAAATTAAATCTCTTATAATTTGGAATGTCCCTAATGTCCGCATCAATTTTCCCTGAGTGGCTGGAACTTGACCTTGTCGAGTAAAAAAAATTCTATTGTCAATTCCCCAACCACAAGTTAAGTGGCTACACAATCTTCCGTCAACATTTGGAAATACATATTACTACTCGGAATATAAAGGAAAAAAATGATTTAAACCGCTTATATGATGCGGCTGTATATGATGAGAGATTTCTGTCCACTGCTTCCCTCCTTTTTTTACCTGTCATGGTCTCTCTTTTTTTTTTTGCTTTTTTTTCTCGCTTTGGTTTTGTTTTGCTTTTTTTTTTCTTTTGTTTTCATTTTTTGCTTTTGTTTTTTT
>JAOVVI020004086.1:0-18131 GCA_028571085.2 Nepenthes alata | reverse complement strand
ATGAAAGGCTTTCTTCTCAAGGATGATGGCTCCACAAGATGTCAACAGAGGCTGTGGCGTGCTTAGGGTTCCAAAAATATAAGGTAGGTATTTATAGAGGAGCCAAAAATACGTTCAAAAATTCAGCCCGTTGGACCGGCGCTCGAGCGGGGCTCGGGCGCACCTCGAGCGGCCAACCCACTGGTTTTTCTGCTCGAGTGGCTATCGAGCGGCAGACGAGCGGGCTACCTACTAGATTTTTGACTCGAGCGGGGAGCGAGCGTCGGGCGAGCCCGGAGGGGTTTTCGGATGGCTCGAGCGACTAGAGTGCAGAACGGACATTACGGAAGTTAATCCGATAACCCAACATCGATACACTTATACATATGGTCACGGAATATGTCAATGAGATAAAAGTCTCTAACAAAGAGGAATCTTGCAAACTGTACTATCAAATTATGTCTGGCGAACAACATACTACCGCAGGTCCTCGACTTGTCAAACCCGGTTGAGGTCTCGGAGAAGCTTGAAAACAGATATAAGTCCATGTCCTTGACCATGAGGCTGCATGTAAAGAAGCAGTTTTATGGACTGTGTCTATCTAAAGGGGAAGCTTTGAAAAGCAAAAGGACGAGTTTAATAGGATCATGACGTAGATATCAGTCTTTGATAAGGAGATTAATGAGGAGGACAAGGTGTTGGTGTTGATGGCCTCCTTATCAGCATCATACGACCATATTTTGACAACTTTGCTATTTGGAAAGGATATATTTAAGTTGGATGATGTCATTAATTTCTTACTCATGAATGAGATATGGCGATCTCAGGGGGCTTTGACTTCTTCCCACACCGAGGTGCTCTTAACAGAGTCTTGAGGAAGAAGTAAGGGGCGCGGCCCAAAATATCGAGTGTCATCATTGTGGCAAGAAAGGTCACATCAAAAAATTTTACTACAAGTAAAAACATAAAAATGCTAAAAGGGAGAGTAAAGTAGAAAAGGGATGAGATGAAGAAAAGTTCTCGGTCTCAATAGTTACAGGAGGTGACCTCCTGTTAACTTGTGAAATGGATGTGGCAAGTCTGATGGATAATGAGTTTGATTGGGTAGTTGATATTGGTGTATCTCTCCACGCCACATTCAGAAGAGGACTGTTCAATACTTTGAAACATTTTGAAGTAATAAGGATAGAAAACAAAGGAATATCCCCAATTATTGGCCGAGGTGACGTATTGTAGGTCACCAACAATGAAATGAAGTTATTGTTGAAAGATGTACGATATATTCCTGATATTCGGCTAAATATAATTTCAATTAGTAGGCCGGATGATGAAGGTTATTGTAATACCTTCTGTGAAGGTCAATGGATCGAGGATTTGTCCTCACTGCATGGTTGGAAAGCAAAGAAGGTTCTCGTTCCCGGGACACTCGTCCTCTGTGACGGCAGGACTACTCGACCTGATTCACCATTCAAAGAAAAGTCATTTGGATGGGCTTAGTACTTTATATCGTTCATTAACGTTTGTTCAAGGAAATTGTGGGTCTACCCACTGAATATCAAAGACCAAGTTTTTGATACTTTTGAGCATTTTCATGTTTTGGTGGAATGATAGACGGAAAAGAAACTAAAGATCATCCGAAACAACAATGGTGGTGAGTACATTGGGTCATTTGATGCCTACTACCAAAGACATAGCATTCGGCATCAGAAGACGTCACCAAAGACACCATAGTTGAATGGAGTGGCCGAGTGGATGAAACATACACTCTTAGAAAGGATGGCCATATACAAGACTTGGCCATAGATTGAGTAGGAGATTAAGAAGCAAACATTTTCCAAGAATAAAAATATAAGTCAAATTAGACAAAGTTTGGGACTAGAAGGATCCCATAAGAGAACTAAATTTGAAGACAAGGGGATTGGAAAGACTATGGAGGTCAAAGGGGCATCGAAAGGATAACACTCAAGAATGTCTAGTGCTTTTTGTGGATATTTCCATGAAGGTAGTATTATTACAAGCAATCTAGAGCATGGTATCAATAATCTTCAAATTCTAACATTGTATCTAATTAAAATTGTTGTGATGTACTGGTTTTTGATTATCGTGATTGTGGATAATTGAGTTAATTTGATCAAGATTGAACTTAATTCATGTGAAAAAATTAATTTTTGGAACCATAGGAGGCGTCGGTGGGGGAAGGCCTGCTAGGCGCCTTGGGTGGTGCCACAGGCTCTCGAAGCCGTGGGCCAGTGCTCAAGGCAAGCGTTGAAAGGAGATTTGGGTGTGCTCACTATGCGATTGACCGGCGCTCAAGTGCCGGCCGATAATTTAAAAGGTGGCCGCAAAGGTTTTCAGGCATTTCTGGGCGATTTCGAGAGGAAGATATAAAGGGAAGTGAAAAAGAAGAGAAGGAGGGGATCCAAGGTTCCTGATTCCGATTATGAGCTTTAGCCAGTTAGAGAATTGATAGATCGGGTCAAGATAAGTGCACTCACTCTCTTTTTTTATTTTCTTGAACTTTTGTTCCGTTTTATTTGGGTATTATCGTCCCAATACTCGAATAAGTTTATATTTTGAAATTCTCATGACCCTAGTATGAAAATATTTTGATTTCGTGTCCGATTTGTGAGATTTATATGAATTTTCACACCCGATAACCCTATCCTGCGCCCGAACCAATTTCACTCATTACTTTGGATTTTTTGCATGATTTGGCCTTATATAATGGAAACTCATGATTTGAGTATGCACATATATAAATTCAATACCTGAATTCGTAGTTTTGATCGGTTGTCGGACACGAAATCCAAAACTCGTGCCTTGGATGATTTCACCGATTAAAATAAAATTTATGTATAAATTTACTTTAGAATATTGTTACCTACACCATGAACTTGTTAATTTATTAATGGGTGTTTGAATTGGTAGTTTCGTATGGTATTATACTCACTGGACCCCTAACCCGCGCCCCATTGGTTTTTATCCAAATTAATCATAATTTATGCATAATTTAGCTTCAAAAATTATGTTGCATGCTTTTAAAAAAGTATTTGATGCCTGAAGGCTTTAAAGATATGATTGGCTCATTATGGTAAGAAATTCTTACAAGTTCTAAGCCTTATGATAATTTATGTACGTATCATAAACATATTAATCTAAAATATTTTGAAAATCATATTATGAATAATTTGTCAAGAATTATCGATCGGAAGCTTAATATTCTATTTGGTTTAATGTGAAAAGGAATTCCTATATTCTTTGAGCTCTAAAGGAAATTATGCATGTAATCAAGAACACGTAAGAATTTAAGCTCATGAAGAATATAAAAATTTGTATTGAAATATACTTATGGAAATGAATCTAATGATGGAGAATATTCTGCGATTAAGTGATGGACCTATGAACAGTTCTCCGAAACGAAGAATTGATGGATTGAATAAATCATTCTCCAATAGAGTGAGAACGAATAATTTTGAGCTTATCAATAAATTTTTTTTAGAAAACAAGAAACTAAGAACTTGAACCGAGATTTAATAAACTATGAGATGTCATAAATATTATAGTAAAAGCTCAATAATTATTCTAACAGTATTTTATAGTAGGTGATATTCTCTAACATGTCTTAGTATATTAGAGTGGACGATCGTTGTCTGTTTGGGATCTGTGTTGCAGCTATTGGCCCCTTCTATAGGGATTGTATATAGATGGCCCACCTCTAGGTTTTGAGTAGGAAGAGATGGCTTCTGATTGTATAGGAGTAAATATAATTTAGGTTACGACCGACCGCTTCTTTGTGAGTGAGGCCCACTGACCCCTCGCCCCCAAACGAAATAAATTTTTGGCATAAAATGATAATTAAGGAAAGACAAAGGAAATAAGTTAAAAGAAATTGAAACAAATTATGAAAGCATTCTTTTCTAAATCATGATTTATAGTCTTATATGCATCTCTGTTCCCTCATTTATATATTATTATGTTTTTAAATATGTCCTTGATATATATATATATATGTGCCTTACTGAGTTTTGTCTTACCCTTACTATTTTTCTCCCTCAAAATAATTATGAGTTGCACCCGATGAGGTAGGGTAGAGGATTTGAGTGGCTAGGTATTAAAGGCAATGACAGATGACTTTATGGGTTTAGTTATGTGTCCTGTGTCTTTTGATAAAATATTTTGTATTTCTGATGGATTTATATATTAGTATCCATGTATTATGAGGATGATGCAAAGATAGTTTAGTTTTCGCTATTTAGAAGTTTGTTTATACTTCTGCAGGTTAATCTGATTTGTTTTGGTAGCTAGTGGCATCTTGTCTGAGGCAACGTCGTACCGGCGCTATGACGTTAGTGCCACATGTAGTTGGTGGCTTTGGATCCTTTGTTTTGTGTATTATGGACTATTTGATTATTGTACACGATATTCACAGGTTTTTGTATCTGGCCGACGTCCGTATTATACCCGAAACTTTATTGGATTTTAAGTTAAAAATACGGTATGTCACAAATGGTATCAGAGAAGAGATACCTTAGGTTTGTTCATAATATTATTCGAAAGCTTTGGATAGAATAAGAAAAATTGAATAAGTAGATGAAGGCGTAGAATGATTAAGTTAGATTGGGTAGTTCTAATTACCATAACTTTAATGGCTTAGGTTAGAACTAAGTTAGAATTAGAAGATAGGTTTATTTATCTAATTGTGGTGCTCCAATATCTAGGAGGATAAAGATATATCGTGGTATATATTTGTAGATATTTTTCTAGATAAATATCTTCTCGAGGAGATTTTGGGTGCATATTCTAAACCGTAGACAATTTGGTCATCGGATTAAGGATTATTCGTATCCCTTGGCCAGACAGTAAAGAAGTCCAATGCCTTGAATTGGAGTTTTGTGGTGATGGTGCATCAGGTAAAAGAGTTGTTTATAGTGATGGAAGGCAAGATTCCCAAGTTTTGATATTGTAGCACATGTATCACTTCGGGAATCTATATTTCCATTTGTGTTACCTAAGTTTAATTGTTTATTTAAGGATCTAAACTTGATACTCACGATATCGATGTCTACGATATTTTCTTGGGTCTGTAGATATGATTGAGTAGGTTCAATTAATTTATTTTAAGGTATCAAACTTTGATCTGATTTTGGTGGTAGTTTGGTGGGCGAACTGCTATACTAGTGTGAATTGGATTGATAAGGATTATATATCCTGCAATTGGGCTGTGGGATTTGAAGCACGAGTTAGAATTGATCGAGGTATCAAATAATTAGTATCGTCTTACGTGTAAAGCATTTAATAAGGATTTGTTCCAAGTCCATCTAGTATATGAGACAACATCTGGAGGCCATTTTGTGGTTGCTAAGGAGTTTTGGTCGGGTGAATATTTGAGGATATTTTTAAAAGGAAGATTAGGTAATTGATCTTTTGATCGGTAATTTGAGGTTGTGTCAAAATCAATACCGATTGTTGAGGATTCTGTACAGAGTTAAGGAAGCATCGGTTTTGTGTCGCTGTGGGATGATCTAGAACGTTTGAGGTAAATAAGACGAACTGAAGAAGCTATCTATGGATTTTTTAAAATTGGGCTGCTTGGGGGATTAATGATTTGATAAGCGGGCACTGTAAATGAATTGGTGAGTTAATTGATCTATTGTAATGGTTTGATGATTTCTAAGATCGATATGTGTCCATAGTGTTGTTGATTATGAATAATTTAGAATTGTGTCTGTGGCAGCATTCAGGATAAGGATTCAACTGTTACAAATTTTGGTAATGCCACTTGGGTTTGAAGATTTGTTGGTATTTCAGTGGATGTAATCGAAGGGGTCTTTCAACCACATTTGGGTTAATTTTGTGAAAGCCTTATTCAGAATTTATGAGATCATGGAGATGTATGAACTTTATTTGAAAGCTATATTATGGATTAGGAAGGCCGTTAATCGTGAGTTCAATTGAGTAGAGGATGTGGATTTGGTTAAGGAAAGTGTCATGATGGTCATATAGTTTTGTAGAGTTTTGAGGAATGGCTCATTTGGGAAGAACTGATTATTGTCGCAGAAGTATCCATTTCTCTTGGGTCTAGGTGAATCCGAAAAGAATGTCCATTAAGAGTTCTTCGAGATTTCACAGCGTCCGTGGTGTGTTTGGCTTGGAAGAGTTTAGTATCTATTGGGATGAGATACATGAAAATATTTTTTGAGGAATGAAGGGTAAATTGTCAATTATATCATTTGGATTGATCCCGGATGGATCTAATGAATTATAGCAGAATGTGATGCTTTTGAACAAGATCTAGGATTATAATTTTTTAGTATCGTATGTAGGTGGATGCCTATGGATTAAGTAGGGGAGAGGTCTATGATCGGACTTACTTCACCCGTGCCTTAGAGTTGGCGATCGAGGTCCTTGCTTTGGGAACTTATCGATGTTGTCTTTGAGGATAGATAATGTCCAATGATTCTAAGGATCTTAACATTTGTGTCATGAGGAGGAGATGATGGTACATCACAGGAAGCGGGTAAATCTGTTTTAGGAGTGTGGGAAAGAATCTCAGTATCTTTTAAGGAGAATGAGCATTTGTGTCGATGGTTTGATATTGGGAGCCCTCGAATTGGATACTTCCTCAATGCTTCGTAGGGAATATTGTATGGTGAACTGCAATTAGGTTCCAATATTGGAGCAAATGGGATGTTGTGCTTTTGATTTAGGAAACATAATTATATTTGGAGCTGTATAATTACGAGATGAGGAGTTCTTGTAGTCTTGCTTTAGAATTATTAGTACAACGATTTTGGAAATTTGAGTAATTGTGAATTAGCTAACAAGGTCGGTTCGTTTATTGTGAAATTGGATGATCCAATCGAAATGATTAAGTTGGCTTGTGAGTATGCCAACGGGATAATAAGTTTCTAAATATTTTAGTTTTGAGGATTTGACAATAACTTGAGGCTGTATCAAGTTTTGGGATAATTTCTTCGATCATGTTTCCTATTGATTGTAATATGAGGATTATGGATTTTACTTTGGGTATATCGATATCTTTGAAATTATCTTGGGTTTATAACTATTGTGTAACCTAGGTGTCTGATATGGACTAATGGATGAGACTTGCAAATTGATTAGAGTGTGCAAGTAAATGGTTAATCAAGTAGCATAGCAGTAGCATGTGGGCCCATGGCCCTAAGATTTCAAATAGGCTTGAGGTTCCATATGATCGATCATTTTCGAGGCTTCGGATAAATTGAAGTAGAAGTTAATTGGCTATTCAAAATATTGAAATAACTCAGAGGAATAGTAACTCTAATTTGGGTTGCCTTCAGATTTTGTGGATTGTCATGAAATCTCCCTAACATCGATAGTTGAGGAAATCAATAAGTGTTTGAGTTAAGCCGCTTTGGGGATTAGGAATTCGTCTTATGATAAGGCCTCTTAGGATAAGCCATGTAATAAAAAATATAGTATAGGATTGTGAAGAAGGAATTCTGAAAGGATTCTCCCCAATTGTTGACTTTTGAGGTCCGTTAAATTTTGTAGATAAAATTTTTATAAGTGGAGTAGACTGTGATGTACTAGTTCCCAAATATCGTGATTGCGGGTAATTGAGTTAATTTGATCAAGATTGAGTTTAATCTATGTGAAAAAATTAAGTTTCGAGACCGTGGGAGGTGTCGGTGGGGGAAGGCCTATCGAGCGCCTCGAGCAGCGCCGTAAGAGCCCAAAGTAATGGGCCAGCACTCGGGGCGGGAGTTGAAAGCAGATTGGGGCGCACGCGGCCGATGCTCGATCACTGACCGACGATTTAAATGGCGGCTGCGAGGGTTTTCGAGCATTTTCGGGCGATTTTGGAAGGAAGAGAGAGGGAAGAGGAGAAGAGAGAGAACGAGGGAATCCAAAGTTCCCGAGTCTCATTCCGAGCTTGAGCCAGTTAGAGAATTAATAGATCGGGCCAATGCAAGTGCACTCATACTCTCATCTTTCATTTTCTTACTTTTTTGTTTAATTTTCTTCAGGTATTCTCGTTTTGATACCAGAATAAGTTTATATTTTGAAATGCCTATGACCCCAGTATGAAAATGTTTTAATTTCATGTCCGATTTATGATATTTATATGAATTTTTGCACCCGGTAACCCTAACCCGCACACAGATTGATTTTACCAATTATTTTAGATTTTATACATGATTTGATCTTAGATAATGAAAACACATGACTTGAATATGCACATATATGAATTCCATACCTGAATTTGTAGTTTTGACTAGTTTTCGGACACAAAACCCAAAACTCATGTCCTGGATGATTTCACCTATTAAATTAGAATTTATACATAAATTAGCTTTAGAATATTATTACCCGCACCATAAACATGTTAATTTATCAATTGGATAACCAAATTGGTAGTTTCGTCTGGTTTTATGCTTACTGGATCCTTAACCGACGCTGCTTTGCGTTTTATCCAAATTAATCATAATTTATGTATGATTTAGCTTTGCAAATTTTATGATATGTTTTTGGAAAGATATTTGATGTCCGAAAGCTCTAAAGATATGTTTGGCTCATTATGGTAAGAACTTATTACATGTTCCAAGCCTTATAATAATTTATACATGTATCATGAACATATTAATCTGAAATATTTCAAAAATCATGTTCTGAACAATTTGTCAAGAATTATCGATCAGAAACTTAAAATTCTATTTGGTTTAATGTATAAAAGAATTCCTAAATTCTTTAAGCTTCAAAGGAAATTATATATGGAATCAAGAACACATGAGGATTTAAGCTCACGAGAAATATGAAAATCTATATCGAAATATGTTTATGGAAAGAAATCTAATGATGGAGGAAATTCTTTGATTAAGTGATGGACTTATGAACTGTTCTTCGGAATAAAGAATTGATGGGCTAATTGAACTGTTCTCCAACAGAGTGAGAATGAAAAATTTTGTACTTAAGAACAGAATTTCCTAAAGAAAAAAGAAATTAAGAACTTAGATCGATGTTTAATAAATTTTAATATGCAAATATTACAGTGAAAATTTAAAGATTAATCTAACCGTATTTTATAACAGGTGATATTTCCTAACATACCTTAGTATATTGTAGTGGATGGTCGTTGTTTGTTTTGGATCTATATTACGGCTATTGGCCCCATCTATAAGGATTGTATATAGACGGCCTACCTCTGAGTCTTGAGAAGGAGAAGATGACTTTTAATTGTGTATAAGAAAATACAATCCAGGTTACAACTGACCACTCATTTGTCAGTGAGGCTTACTAACCTTGGCCCCCCAAATGAAATAAGTTTTCAGCATAAAATGATAACTAAGAAAAGAAAAAGGAAATGAGCTAAAGGTAATTGAAACAAATCATAAAAGTATTCTTTTCTTAATCATGATTTATAGTCTTATATACATCACTGTTTGCTCTTTAATGCATTATTATGTTTTTAAATATATCTTTGATATATATATATATGCCTTGCTGAGTTTTGGCTCACCCTTACTATATTTTACCCTCCAAATGAACATGAGTTGCACCTGATGAGGTAGGCAGAAGATTTGAGTCGACTAAGCATTGAAGGCGATGGCAGATGACTTTATGGGCTTAGTTATGTGTTATGTGTCTTTTGATAAAATATATTGTATTTTTGATGGATTTGTATAGTAGTGTCCATGTATGATGATTATGATGATGATGCAGATGCAAAGATAGTCTAGTTTCCACTGTTTAGATGTAAGTTTATACTTCCGCAGGTTAATGTGATTTGTTTTGGTATTTAGCGGCATCTAGTCTAAGTCAATGTAGTACTGGAGCTATAACGTTGGTACCACGTGTAGTTAGTGACTTTGGATCATGTGTTTTGTGTATTGTGGACTATTTAATTGTTGCACAGGATATTCACATATTTTTGTATTTGGTTAACATCCGTATTACAATCAAAATTCTGCTGAATTTTCGGTTAAAAATATGATACGTCACAATTGTGCTCAAAATAAGCCAACAAGAATGCATTGAATGAATAAACATAAATGACACTACTAAAATTAAATGTTCAAACTTAGTACAATAAATCATCAAATAAATAGAAAATGGAACCTAAAATGTAGTATTTAATGATATATCATTTCATTAAACATTACATTGGCCAAATTATTCCTTAATTTACTTTAACCATTGGTGAGGTCAAGTTGTGTTATCATATTTGTGTCTTTATTAATATCCGCATGATTTATGTCATTGTAGTGAATAACAAATAATAATAACTCGATTATATATATTATGGGTTAAAATGATAGACTTTTAAGGATCATCCAATACATTTTGAGCAATCCAAAACACCTTTTATTAACATTTTGAGTAGTGGCATGTTTCATATTAAAGAGTTCATTAACCATTCTTGGTTGGTCACCTTAATGCGATGCATTTGAGTGGTACCAAAATGGTATAAAAAAATCCATTGCAATTTGTATATATTACATCAATTAAGTAGTAAGTACTTATATAGAAAAATTTTATATCATTATATAGGATAACTTTCCAGGTGAAATATTATACTTATTTTAACGATTTGAAATTGTTCCACTAGGAACTTTTAGTCCATGTCTCCGACTAGTGCATGTGGTAGAATTCTAAAATTTGTAGTGGATTTTTCCTAATCAGAAAGTACATATATAAATTATACGTCATGGGCACATACCTCTAACATATTTGTGGCTATATTTCCTTTATGATTTTGATAGCTAGATTTGCTTGCAGTAGATACCTTAATATAAATTTTAGTATTATATTTAATTAATTTTAGTGACAAAATTTATGGTTATTAAAAATATATTTTATTGACAAAATTAATTTTTTATTATTGTAAGGTATTATTTAGTGACAAATTATCTTCATCATTAAATAAGCTTTTTAGTAACGATACAATAATTCGTCACTAAAGTGTTTAGCGATGGACTTTTAGTAATGACCTAATGATAAATTTATATTTCATCATTAATTTTTTTAATATTAAATTTATAATTTATAGTGAAAAATTTATAGTAAAAAGATATTTTATAACTAAAAAAAATTATTACAATGGCTGTCATATCATGCATGAACCAGAACTTGTGAACATTATAGTCATCATACACGGATAATGAATTCCGTATCATCTGGCTTGGTGGAAATAGGAATTAATTTCCAGCTATGCTCCAACATATATATATATATATATATATATAAAAGTATTACCTCATTTTAATTTAATATTTTAGGATGAGGATGAGAATGGATGTTTCTAGAAAATTAAAAACAATAAATTGTAACGGAATACGGCATTATTTATTTTTGAGAAAGACGGAATAATATCTCCAGCGGGGATGGTGCTTTGCGCCGCCGTAGGATAATAAAAAATTATTATTATGGATAAACTATTTGTTCACTGTAAATTAAATTAAATAGAATGATTACTATTAAATTAAATTAAGGAATAATAACATATATTTTATCATTAGACAATGCAGCTTGACATAAAATTTCTTTTGATAATCCGCATCAATTCAATTCAAGAGAAACACAATAACAAACAAAGCGATTAGCAGAAGATTAATGATGGCCGTATCAATCATCATCAAGAGATAGACGACTTCTATAACTTAGTTATCTTAAAATAATTAGTCGATTTGTTATTATTATTTTTTTTAATTTTATAAAATAGTTAAATTATGAGGGTTCATCTCTAAATTAATGGTTTTGGGTAGGAGATCTATTCTCACGGGGGACATAGTCTCTTGGGTCAGTCACCGAAAGTGAAATCCATTGAACATTGGCAAAAGATGCGCCCCCGGTCAAAAGCCCGAGAAATTTGAGTCATCTTAAAACAGGAGGCGATGTGAGGAAGTCTAGCCCAAGTGGCCTTTTAATGGGAAAGTCGCACGTCAAAAGTAGGCCAGGTTAATTGAACCGTGTCTTTTTCAGACGTAATAGCTACGGCCAGTATTCATTTCGCGGCAAGGGGAGACGCCTCAAAATGCCTCTTCCATGCAGAAGAAGAGAAATTTCCTCCAACGCAATCTGAAATTTTAAATTCATGGTAAATGGTTGATCCAACCATTGCAATCGGGGCTACCCCTCGCTCTAGCAGGAGAACCTGCTAAATCCTCCCTCTCACATCTCTCTCTAACCAGACATTATGTATTACTTAGACCCTATGAGGCTGAAATAACTAATGTCATATTATCAAGAAAAGCTCAATATCCCTGTTAAAAATTTATCACATCGGAACTGAGATCTCATTCAAAGAGAAAGAAATCAAATATTTAAAATTTTTCTTCTTTATTCTCGAGTCATATCAAAATAAAACTTCCTATTATAAAAAAAATAAAGTAGTATATATGAAACCGTGTGCACTATCTCTAAATAAAAATAAAGTTTGACGGGTGTGTAGAATCTAAATTTAGCCTAAGAACCTTAAGATTGGATTCTTAAACCTTTTAACCCAAATTTTACACACTAGAAATAAGAATAAGAGTCTCAAAAAAAATGGGACTCACTCTCTAAATTATCTTTTGACACTTAAGTCAATAATCTTGTTTAACTATAGAGTTAGAGATAAACAAAATAAAGGATAAGTGATTATAGGACTATACCCTCATAGTATTTGTTGAGAAGTAAGTGTTTTGGAGGGTAAGCTCTGAATATCTTCCTGTAGGCTAAATGATGCAAGGACTAAGTTTACATAAATGATCAACTAATGATTAAAATGCTTTCCCCCGTTTCTTTTATTGGAATCACTCTCGTGAAGAAGTCATTATGAACAGAGCACGAATGTGCTGGTTCCTTCAGGAAAGGAATGCCGGTCAACAAAATATTGACCGGATTGGCGGTCAATAAAATATTAACCGGTCTTATGGAGAATGCGGATGACCAACTGCTGGCCGTCCGCCAGGCAATCCAAAACGACGCCAACTCAGCAGATTTATTTGGAGATACATGATCTCAGACGGTTTTACATGAGCGGTTTTTAGACAGAGCATATTCTATCATTGGCTATTCAGGATATTGCCCAAATCATTCGTTGGGCAGTTATTGATATTAAAAGGCAAGTTTTGTAACTTGCTAGATATAGTGATATATACATAGAGTGTTAGAGTGAGAGAAAAAAAGCCGTGAAGGTAGGAGAAACTGTAAGCAATTGTGTGGGTGTATTGCTGTTGCTCCGTTCTTCAATTTCTTTTGCTTTCTACTATGTAACAGGGGAATTTGTTCCCAAAATCTCTCACATAGTGAAACACGTTCTGTGGACGAATTGTCCTATAATTTTTTTCTTAATTGAGAAGGATATTTCACGTAAAAATACTTGTATTTATTATTTTTCATTCATTCATATTCCTTACTGTCTTGGTTGATTGGAAAAGTAGAGCGTCATCTTTTCTAACACGTGGTATCAGAGACAGGTTACATACTCTATCTTAATGGCATCATCGTCGTCAAAGAATCTATCGTTCAGCGTTGAGCAGTTCAACGGGCAGGGCAGCTTCATTCTCTGGTAAGAGAGGGTGAAGAATATTCTAACGAGAGAGGGGATAGTGAAGGCATTGAAGAAGAAGGACAACAAGCCTGTAAATATGACTGATGATGAATGGTAAGATAAGAGAGATTTTATAAACTGTACCATCAAGTTATGCCTGGCGGACAATACTTTCCAAGAAGTCCTTGGCATAACTGATCCGGTAGAGGTCTGGGAGAAGTTAGAGAGCCGTTACAAGTCTAAATCCTTGACGACTAGGCTTCATATTAAAAAGCAGTTTTATGGCTTGCGATTGTCGAAGAGAGGAAGTTTCGAGAAGCACCTAGATGAGTTCAACCAGATATTGATGCAGATGTCCGTCCTTGACGAAGAAATCAAGGAGGAGGACAAGGCGTTGGTCCTACTGGCCTCCCTACCGACCTCCTTTGATCATATTATTATAACCTTATTGTTTGGTAAGGATACATTAAAGTTGGATGAGATTATTGCTTCTCTACTCATGAACGAGTCAAGAAAATTACAAGGGACCCCGACATCTGAGGTACTTGTGACTGAATCAAGGAGAAGAAGTAGAGGTCGTGGTCAAAAGTAAGGAGATAAAGCCCGTAGTAAGTCAATATCAAGGTATAAAAATCTTGAGTGTCATCAGTGTGACAAGAAGGAAAATATTAAAAAGTATTGCTTTAAATGGAAGCAGAAAAATATGAAAAGAGAGAAAGGTGACAGTGGACGGGCAGAGGTGAAGTCATTCATCTCAGTAGTCACAGCAGGCGGCCTCCTGCTGACCAGTGAAGGAGACGTGGAAAACGTGATGGACGATGAGTCTAGCTGGATTGTTGACTCCAGTGCCACTTTGCACGTCACAATCAGAAGACAGTTATTCACATCTTATACTCCAGGAGACTTTGGAGTAATAAGGATGGGGAATGAAGGAACATCTCCCATTGTAGGCAGGGGAGATGTCGTGCTGGTCACAAATAACAGGATGAAGCTTATGCTGAAGGATGTGCGTCATATCCCTGACATCCGGCTAAATATCATCCCAGCCGGTTGCCTGGATGATAAAATTTATTGTAACACCTTCTGTGAAGGCGGGTGGAAGCTAACAATAGGGTCTCTTATTGTAGCAAGAGGTAAGAAGGCCTCCGGCCTATATGTGATGAAGGCCTGTGCAGTGGCTGAAGATGTAAACACCACAACCAACATTAAAATAATGAATATGTGGCATAGAAGGTTAGGCCACATGAGTGATAAAGGGCTATCTTGCTTAGTCAGAAAAAGGCTTAATAATTAGAGCAAAGGAGGAAGGACAAAAATTATGTCCTCATTGCTTGGATGGAAAGAAAAGGAGAGTATCATTCCATGGAGAATCATCCGGATCAAAGGCGGAGCTCCTAGAACTTGTTCACATATATGTGTGTGGACCATTCAGAGACAAGTCTTTTAGCGGAGCCCAATATTTTATCTCTTTTATTGATGACTGTTCAAGAAGGCTGTGGGTCTACCCACTGAAGACCAAGGATCAGGTTCATGGTACCTTTGAGCAGTTCCATACTCTTGTGGAGCGTCAGACGGGGATGAAATCGAAGGCCGTTCGTAGTGAAAATGACGGAAAATACTTAGAGCATTTTGATGGCTACTGCCGGTCACATGGTATTAGGCACCAAATTACACCACCAAAGACTCTATAGTTAAATGGAATGGCAGAACGGATAAATTATACGCTCTTAGAAAGAGTACGCTGCATGCTCTCTGAAGCAAAAACTTCATGCTTCATTCTGGGCAAAAGCACTCCGAACGGCGGCCTACATTATCAACAGGTCACCCAGTAAGCCCTTGATGGGTAAAGTGGCAAAAAAGATATGGATGGATAAAGAGCCATCTTATAATCATTTATGGGTGTTTGGATGCAAAGCATTCATGCACGTCCCAAGAGACGAAAGGACAAAGCTAGAGCCAAAGACGATGCAATACATCTTTCTGGGCTACGGGGAAGATGAACTGGGCTACCGGTTCTATGATCCAACTATCAGAAAAATCGTCTGATCTGGGGACATAACCTTTATTGAAAATGAGACAATTGAAGACATTGGCAGGAAGACAAGTTATAATGATGAGCAAATGGACCAAACAAGTATTGAAGCTGTCCGTCCGGCATCATTGGAAGGAGAGGATACTGGTCAGGAGATGGTTGAGGAAACTGAAAGGGAGGTTATGGCTCCGGATGACATCATTGATGAAGTCATGCCTCAATCGGCAGGGAATGTCTCTGTTAGACGGTTCTCACACAATAGACTACCTTTCGTCCATCTGTCACCAAATAAATATGTCATGTTCACTGATGCCGGAGAGCCTGAAGACTATAACGAGGCAATGAAGGATGACAACAAAGATGATTAGCAGGAAGCCATGAAGGAGGAGATAAGCTCCATTCATAAAAATCACACCTTCAACTTGATTAAACTTTCTATGGGGAAGAAAGTTCTCAAGAATGAATGGGTCTATCGTTTGAAGGAAAATGACAACACCAAGAAGCCAAAGTACAAGGCACAGTTAGTTATGAAGGGCTTCAGTCAACAAAAGGGGATTGATTTTGATAAAATCTTTACCCCAGTTGTTAAGATGTCCTCCGTCCGGGTCGTACTGGGCTTGGCCACCGCCCAAGACTTAGAGGTGGAATAAATGGACGTTCAGACTGTATTCCTCCATGGTGAGCTTGAGGAGGAGATCTATATGGAACAACCGGAAGGGTTCAAATCCAAAGGAAATGAAAAACTTATTTATCGTTTGAGAAAAAGTCTGTATGGCCTAAAATAAGCTCAGCGGCAGTGGTACAAGAAGTTTGAGTCTGCCATGACCGGCCAAGGGTACCGACAGACTACACGTGACCACTGTGTATTTGTACAGAGTTTTACTGATGATGATTTTATCATTCTTCTCCTATATATGGATGACATGTTGATAGTTGAATGGAATGTTGACCAGATAAAGAAGCTGAAGGAGCAGCTTGGACAGTCATTTGCCATGAATGATCTTAGATCGGCTAAGCAAATTCTGGGAATCAGAATTCTACGCGTTCGGAATGTAAGAAAGTTATGGTTATTTTAAGAGAATTATCTTGAGAAAGTACTCCAATATTTTAACATGGAGAAATCAAAGTCTGTGAAAACACCATTGGCGAATCACCACAGGCTGAGCATTCGTCAATGCCCAACTTCGGATGACGAGATAAAACACATGAAAGGCGTTCCTTACTCATCAGCTGTGGGAAGCCTAATGTATGCCCTAGTTTGTACCAGACAAAATATTGCTTATGCAATTGGGGCAGTTAGTCAGTTTCTATCCAATCTGGAAAATGAGCATTGGTCCGCAGTAAAATGGATCCTGAGATATCTTCGGGATACTTTCAAGAGGTGCTTGTGTCTTAGAAGTGACAAACCTCAGTTGGTAGGATATTCAGACGTGGATATGGCCGGAGATATTAACACACACAAATTCATATTGGGTTACTTGGTAAAATTTGTGGGCGATACAGTTTCTTGACAGTACAAGCTACAAAAGTGTGTAGCTCTATCAACAACTGAAGTTGAATATATAGCAGTTATAGAAGCCTGTAAGGAGATGCTGTGGATGAAGGAGTTTGTCCAAGAGTTAGGCATCAAACAGGAGAAGTATAGTGTGTTCTGCGATAGTCAGAGTATAATATATCTCTGCAAGAACTCTTCGTTTCACTCGAGATCCAAGCATATTGATGTTCGGTACCATTGGGTGAGGGACGTGCTTGAAGCTGGTCTATTATTACTAGAGAAGATTAGTACCGAAGACAACGGGACAGACATGATGACTAAGATTCTACCAAGAGGAAAGAATGATGCATGCTATGAGATAGCCGGTATATTGGTTCCAACTTTCTCACGGTCATGAGGGGAAGTTTGTTGGGAATCACTCCCGTGAAGAAGTCCTTGTGAATAGAGCACGAATGTACTGGTTCCTTCAGGAAAGGAATGCCGGTCAACAATGTTGACCGGCTGAACGGTCAATAAAATATTAACCGGATTAACAGTCAACACTAATGTTGACCGGTCTTATGAAAAATGCGGACGGCCAACTAATGGCTGCCCGCCAGGCAATCCAGAATGACGCCAGCTCAGCAGATTTGTTTGGAGATATATAATCTCAGACGGTTATGCAGGAGCAATTTTTGGACAGAACATATTCTGTCCTTGGCTGTTCAGGATATTACCCAAATCTTTCGGTATGCAGTTATTGATCTTAAAAGGCAAGTTTTGTAACTTGCTAGATATAAAGATATATACATAGAGTGTTAGAGTGAGAGAAAAAAACCGTGAATGTAGGAGAAACTGTAAGCAATTGTGTGGGTGTATTGCTATTGCTCTGTTCTTCAATTTCTTTTGCTTTCTACAATGTAACAGGGGAATTTATTTTTGAAATCTCTCACATAGTGAAACACGTAATGTGAATGGATTGTCCCGTGATTGTTTCCTTAATTGAGAAGAGTTTTTCACGTAAAAATACTTGTGTTTATTATTCTTTATTAATTAATATTTCTTACTGTCTTGTTTGATTGGGAAAGTAGAGCGTCCTCTTTCCCAACATCTTTTCCATGAAATTAGGATCC